>QBDW01003041.1:0-41508 GCA_003261595.1 Maconellicoccus hirsutus | reverse complement strand
CGCGGAGTCGTCGTGGAATTTTTTTTCTCGTCGAGGTATTTGTATTTAGGTATGAACGGGGTGAATGTGGATGTTTGGTAGATGCTGTTTTGTATATTTATGTATCTTTCTTCGCCATGTTAGCTTTTTTCTCGTGATGTGTCAATTACGAGCACGCATACCGATAGGGGTTTCCATTAGTGGTGTTTGTTGTGTGGTAAGAAGGTGATTTGGGGTTTTGTAATGTGTTGTAATGGTTGGATGATTTTTTTGGGAAGTTGTGTCGATTTGATGGTCATTTGAGCGAGTGAAATTGAGGTATTGCTGTTTCTGAACGATAGAGTCATCGGTGAACGATTGAGTCTTCGAGTTGTGATCGTGAGAATGAAGGGGGTTCGCGAATTATTTACTTGAAAAAATTAATTGTCGTGCTACGTACGGCCGGTGTCACTTTATGGAGCTGAGGCCTGGTCACTGAAGGTCAAGTCTCTAAATAGATTTGAGGCCTGCGAAATGTGGCTGTTTCGACTAACCGATTCAATATGAATTAGGAGTGAAAAGATAGTAAAATCTGCTAATAAAATTGATCACCAATTTGATTCGTTCGTGAACGATTCATTTGATATGGTAGAAGTGATCGTGACACGAGTGATTCGGTGGGGATGTTTTGAAGAATGATTTCCATTGGTGAATTATTCGGTCAATTGCTCAAAAATCATTTTAAATGAAAGTCAGATTCAATTTTTGAATCATTTTATTCAATTTGTTCGCGAATGATTTAAAGTTTTGATTTCATGAGATTTAATGAGTTTCATTTTGTCAGTAATGCTCCATAAATGAAATATTTATTACGAATTTTAAATCATTTCTTTGTTAAATGTTCATTTTTATTGAAATTTTTTATTTTCTGCAAATACAATTAAAAGGTTTTTGATATGCTAAATCGTTCGCGAACGATTTAATGTTTAATATGAGAGTTGTACTTGAGCGTGCAATTCATCGATATGAAGTAGTCGTTCGTGAATAGACGATTAACTAGTTTGAACATTCGTTCGTGAACGATTGAATCACGATGCGAGATTTGTTCACCAATAGTTGATTCACCAATTTTAACTAGTCGTTCTTGAACAATTTATCGATTCGAACAGATTCGTTCGCGAACGATTTTTCGTATAAGTCGTTTGCAAACGAACAAGTCATAGAGTCATAATAGTCGTTCGTAACCAGTTTATTCATTAGGTTCGGTTGATCGTTTATGAATGATTGATTTGTCGCTGTGGAAGTCGTTCGCGAATGATTGATTCATTGAGTTGAATAAGTCGTTTGTAACCAAACCGTTAACAAGTTTTGGTCTATCGTTTATGAATAATTAATTTGCCGGTATGAAAGTCGTTCGCAAACGATTGATTCATTGAGTCATACAAGTCGTTCGTGAACGAACCAGTAATATAGTCGTAATAGTCGTTCGTGATCAGTTTGTTCATTAGGTTCGGTTGATCGTTTATGAATGATTGATTTGTCGCTGTGGAAGTCGTTCGCGAATGATTGATTCATTGAGTTGAATAAGTCGTTTGTAACCAAACCGTTAACAAGTTTTGGTCTATCGTTTATGAATAATTAATTTGCCGGTATGAAAGTCGTTCGCAAACGATTGATTCATTGAGTCATACAAGTCGTTCGTGAACGAACCAGTAATATAGTCGTAATAGTCGTTCGTGACCAGTTTGTTCATTAGGTTCGGTTGATCGTTTATGAATGATTGATTTGTCGCTGTGGAAGTCGTTCGCGAATGATTGATTCATTGAGTTGAATAAGTGGTTTGTAAACAAATCGTTAATAAGTTTTGGTCTATCGTTCATGAATAATTAATTTGCCGGTATGGAAGTCGTTCGCGAACGATTAATTCATTGAGTGGTATTAATCGTTCGTGAACGAGTGATTCATTGAGTCAACTTAGTTGTTTGTAACCAAATCGTTAATTAGTTTGGGTTTACCGCTTGTGAACGAATGATTTATCAATATGAAAGTCGTTCGCAAACGATTAATTCCTTGAGTCATGTACTTGTTTCTAACAAATTACTTCATCAAGTAGAGTTCATGGTTCGTAAACTACTGAATAGTTCGTATACTCGTTCGCGAATGATTCAAATGGCACGGGAGTTGCTTGCAAATGATCAACTTGTTGACTCAGTATACTCGTTCGTTAGTGATTAATCGGGTTGAATCAATTAGTTCGTGATTAATTTCCTCCAAAAAACGACTCGCGAAATCACGACGATCTCGAGATCGTTACGTTCGTTGAAGAAATTGATAAAAAAAAAAACAATGTTACCAATCATACGCGACGCCTCTATAAATAAATCATATTTCCCCATCGACGCGGCGTTCGAAAGGCTATTAAACTAGTACAAGAAGCCAATTAAGGCTTCTCCGTTTGATCGATCGATCCGGCAGCAAATTACATATCGAGCAGTCGATCCGATAATATTAAACGATTAATTAATTCAACGACGACGTAAACAAATTATTTACAAAACGATCGATCCTACTGGGAGGTTGAACGCGTATATGCTCGAAAAAAAACACCTCCGCGCTTAAAAAAAAAAAAACTCGATCAAAAGGCACGAATACGTATTCGGTATAGAAAATGTGGATCAATCAATCAAACATGCAATACCCACCTGTACGTATACACGCGACAAAATATGGATAAACGACGGTCTTAATCGATTAGGCTTGCGGCGTACTGTCTTACCTATGGTCTCTTAGTGTACACGACGATGTACCATGTGTGGTAAACGTAGGCTGCGCAGGTATGTACACATTGGTAAAGCTTAAAATCACCATATCAAATTTTATCGTTTGTTTGCGGCTACGTACAGGGTACACATGGTGGTTGACACGGTGTATTGCTCTGGAGAAGTGAGACGGCGACGTGTATGAGAGAACACGCCGAAGCGTACCTGCCTCGGGAACACCTTAAGGTTGATTTAACGGTGTGAAATTAATTATCGAAGTATTACGCGCCGTGGTACGGGAACGTTGGGAGTACCTTAGAACGCCTACATTTCACGCGACCTTTGCAGCGGAGTGAGATACTTGGTAAAAAAAAATTCAAAATCAGGGAAGTAAAAAAAGGTGCAAGGTGCTCGGTGGCGGAGAACGTCGGAAAGTGATCTTTATACGAGCGACAGAGGCGTGTTAATTCACACAAAGAGAGCCGAAAATATTTCTAAACATTTGTTTGATTACATTGTGAATGTGTGTTTGTGGCCGAGGCGAAGCGAAGGGAGATGGAAGAAATTAAGTTATAAAACATAATTTGTTTCCGAACTGGGAGGTAGGATCGGTACCGCTTATAATACATTTACCTGCGAGTTTTACCGGACGTGTGATAAACGCCAGGCACCTCGGTCCGGGTACCTTTGCGGAGATCGCCGAAGCCGGTGCTAAGCGCCCGAGATAAATGTAACGGGTTGAGGAACAGAAAAAACTAGCAGGTCTGGAATCTGGTTGTAATTAGGCGTTGCGTTCGGTATATGTGGAGGAGGAACGTAGGTAATCATCACACTGTGTTATTAAGGGGGTTCGGTACGGGGCTTCGACGTCGCGGTCAGGATTGTGTATTGTACGTAGCGCATTCTGATGGGCGAAGCGGTAAACCAATTAATAATGCCGGATGGAGTGGTGTCAAAAGGGCAACTATTAATTTACGATTAGGTATTAATAATACGAGCAAGTGAGAAGGTTTTGGCGGAGACCACCCAAACAAAATGACTGGAAGATGCTACCTGCGGAGATGATTTCATAATTTTCCTTACCGCTTGTATAGCCACCTATCGACTATCGAAATGTGGATTACAAATGAGTATACGCGCAGCATCACACATATAAATGTACAAATCGAATACGTAATTCTTGGTTCATTGATTTGCCCCTTCTCTGCGCCATTGTGTCGTAGAGGTTTTCCCGATACGTTGGAAAATCGTCGCTATTAATGAATGAGCCTTCCCACATATATTCACGGTTTCACACCTGAATCGAAACCCGACGAAGCGTCCGAATTGTGCAGTAACAAAACAACATAATCGAAAGGCACGACACCACGGTACACGTTGTAGGTCTTTATATCTTCATTAACAACTTCCCGGCGAGCCGTACTGCCTAGAATAGAACTTCATTGTAATAGAATGACTTGCAGCATAGTGCTGACATTTTAAAGACGCGCAACTGCCCTATCAGTCACAGTTGTTGCAGTGTGAAGCGCCCTTCAAAATAACATATATACCGTAACACATAATGCATAATGTTCGCCGGTAATCAACCTTTTCTTTCGGTATCTATTCAGTGGGCTTTAAAGTGGAATATCGCGACCTGTTGACAAAGTGTTTTACATCATGTTGAATGGTGCTAAGTGCTCTGGTATCTGTAATAAGTATTCGTTATGTACTTGGCTTGTTATTTGGAAAGCCCAGAGAGCTATGTTAATGAGAAACCAGCGGATCTGATTGATGCGTGGCAGATTCGAGTGGAGATGTTTGGTGTCGCGGTATCGCCCTAGGTGGGAAGATGAGATTTGGATTTGTGGGAGGTTTATAAACGCGATTATAATGGAATTTTTCTTTTCAGATTGGCCGATGAAGCTGCACAGTGTGGAATGATGATCGATGGTGAGTTTATTCCGATATTTTGTATTTTTTTCGGTATCGCTGAAAGTACCGATGGGCATGGTGTTTCATAAACGGCTTAAATTATGGCCAATTTGTGGTCCTATGATGGAAACATCGCGAAATATATCAGGAGGTGAAAGAGTCGATTAACGGATATGTACGTTGATGTTCTATAATCTATTGGAGGTTGGATATTTTACTTAACTTGAGTTTTTTCCATTTTGGAGAGGATATCGGAGCATCTCGGGAAGGAAAACAAACGCTAAGGGACCGTCTCGTTGTCCCTTAGGAGATCTCGTAAATTGGAAATAAGAGAGAATCTAGTACAGAGGTTGGAGAACGAAGGACAGTCTATCAGGATGTGTTGGATGATAATGGGAGTGAGGCAGACGGAACAGATAGGTGCTGGAGAGTTCGAGAGTAGATGGGAGTTTCCTCCTTTCTCAACGGGCAAGACGACGAGGGCCAAGGAGTCGTAGTCGATTTAGCAGAAAGGAGTTTATTTCATGAAATACATGGAAAATGGCAAATTACAATTTATATGGAATTTTCACGTTGGGGTGTTTTTATGAGGCTTGGGGCGACTTGAGAAAAAATTTTCGTAGATAGAAATTATTGCAAATAATGGAGGGGCATTTTTTGTATTTTTCGTATCCTCAAATTTCAACATACTTACGACATTTCTTGCGGGAATAATTTTTGAAACCGAAGTTGTTGCGAATCAAACGAAAGGCATTTTTTGTGAGGATCATTCTTTTGCATCTTCTCAAGTGTTATCATATTTCCGCCATTTTGTTGACGTTGCAACTAGTTGTGGTCTTTTTTTTCAAGGCTTGAGGTGACTTAAAAGAAGTTTTTGAAATAAAAGTTGTCGCAAATTAAACGAGAGGCCTTTTTTATTGCAATCATTTTTTTATATTTTCTCAAATTTCTGCCACATTTGCAAACATTGCAAAAAACCGGAGGGGAGGGGGTGAAGTTTGGGGTGATTTGAGAGAAATATGTTTGGAATGAAAGTTTTTGGAAATTTGAAAAAAGAAAAGTTTTTGTGTAATTTCTTTTTCAATTAATCAGGGTACATCTTTGAGGGGTGGAGAGGGAAATTTTCCTTTTTTCATACCTTGGATTCGCGCCTGTGTTTGCTTAATTACTTTTTTATTTGTACAATTTTAATTTATTGCATCTCCAATCAACGTTGCGAATTGAAAAAACGTGATTTTTTGCTGTATCATTAGAAAAATAACATTTTCCAAAAAATGAAAAAATTATGAAACATCACCTGAAATTGAATTTTTCAACAAGTCAGTGAATTTAGCATTGTTTTTAAAAAAAATCGGAAGTATGTAATTATAAAAATGTAACCTATCAAAAAATAATCTTTTTCAGTAGTAAAAAAAGGAAGAAAAATTTTTAATTGAAAAATAATTGAATTCTTGTGAAGTTGACGTATTTGTAAAATAAATTGGAAATAAACTGAAAAAAGTGTATTTTTTGGACTACAAAGTACTGTAAAAATTTCTGTTAAAAATCCTCCAGAGACGACGGGAGATGGTTTCACAATTTCGTCCTCCATGAAATTTCTTTTTGATCGTCATCAATCGTCGCTTTTAAAATGAGTCCCTGTTCGCGTGTTTTGATTAATTTGCTAAAATTGAATTAATTTTTAAAAAATCTGGGTAATTTTAGAAAGCTCATCAGCTGTACCCCCCCTTCCCCCTTTGGCTATGCTTCTGCTAAAGTTGTATTCTAGACATAGATGATTTTAGGAAATTCAATATTTTTGTATTTAACATTGTTGAGGGACGTTATTAAAATTCTTTATCTTGAAATATGCAAATTCATCTGATTTTTGTTGAGGAAAAGGTTTCGGAAGAATAATGCCCCTAATAGATTGTACCGCCTTTCATGGCATTGGAAAATTCCGCTCAAAAATATTTACAAATTTTATTCTGAATTTAAACGCATATCCCATTTATTGGACATTTTTCCGATATGATGAAGAGCAACGGTTGTTGAAAAATACGAAAAATATTCCTATGACTCGGGAAGTAACTCGGAACAAGCTATAATCCCTTCTTCTACCCCGCCCACGCGGTTTCATCGGTGTTCCAAAAAATAAGAGAAAAACTCACACCCGAATTAAATGTAAATTAGAGACCAAACTAACGAACAAACGGAAACCGACGACATGTTTATTCCGGAGTAATTAAATCGCTATGTGTAGCTGTGCGCGAAAGGTGCTCTGCGGTAAGCCAATCCTCCGCTATGGCCGTTAAACGAAGAAGGGCGCTGTTCGGGAGACGGCGGTGTACTCGCGTAATAAAAAAGGAGAAAAAAAAACCGCATGAAACGAGTACGAATAGGAATCGAGCGAATGCATGGTTCGCCAGCAACAACAAAAACGAAAATAATAAAAAAAAGAAACACCTAAAGAGCGTAATAAAAGTACGCTGAAATGTCATTGGTTTGGTGAGAGGAGCGAAATGAGCCAATGACTGTTTTATACTAATTTACGCCGCGTATCGTCATTAGCATTTAAAGAGTAATTAGTTATAACCGGTTTGGGTGGTGAGGGTTGGCGGTAGCGTTGGCGGCGCATGTGTATGGTACATTGTACGGTCTTGGATGCAATTGTGGACTTGTGGTCGGTGAGTTTTTGGAGGACTGAGGCTATATGTCGCTCTGATTTACCATGATCGCGAAGCTAGCTCGGAGATGGGATTTCGGTGAACTGGATCCAGTAGATAAGAATCGGATTTGTTAATTGATTTAGTCGGTGCGCAACTTAATGTGGGCTGTTTTGGCGACCACTGTGGAAATTACATGGTTTTTTGATTGGCCATTGACAAAGAAGTGTCGATACGTGGCCGCGTGAACTTACTGTATAATGAGTGGCGAAGGTGGCGCGGGTGTGTGATACGGACCCACCGCGAGTCCGTTAAATTAAGCGTTTCGAGGCACAAAAGAGGTTACGCTGGTAGTTTTTTAAGGTTTTTTGTGCGTGCAACACTCGTATACCTGTGGCCAGCGTATCGCGTTCTGGAAACTTTGAAAAATCTACGTAGTCCGCGTGACAATTCAATTATCGCATTGTTATACGCGTCGTCCGGGTATTTTACATTATGTATTTTCCTACCACACACGTACCATGTCCGAATGGCGTAAATGCGACGATTAAACGCGGAGGGGTAGCTCGGAATCCCACGCTTATTTAGGATGCTTCACCGTGAATAATGGACGTATCGGCGTCCGGTGCAGGGCGCGAATTTGCTCTAGCTACCGGTGATAAATTTCGCGGTTTTGAAAGGGGTAAGGGACGTGGTTCATTCTTCAATACCGAACTCGACGAAAGGAGTAGGAGGAGGTGAACGTTGAAAAAACAGAATATAGCCATTCGATTGATGCTGCTTTCGTTATCAGAAACTATTAAATAACCGCTCGAAAAGTTATATATGGCACAGAGTAGCACCGAACGGTGTATTGGATGAGAGGAGGGAAAAAAAGCGATAAGGGAACAAGGAGGCCAAGAAATTTATCAATTAATTTAGGTTGTAAATAATGAAGGGAAACCCGATTAAAGCACATTCCGACTGGTAGCATTCCTGTACGTGTTTTCTATGTTGAAGGAATTTTAGTGTGTGCGTTTGAAAATAGCGTGGGAATTCGGTGTGAGACAAGTGGAAGAATTGGACAACGGTTAGTCGACACTGCTGCCGGCGCTTAACAAAATACATACAGAAAAAATATATTTTTCGGAGAAGACGACGACGCTATCTGTAGACAGTTGGTGTAGATTTTCTACATCGGTGCTCGTACGCCCCCATGCGCCCCCTCCAAAGGGTTTTGTAATTCGTCGCAATGATACGATGTCATTGGGGTTTTTTTTGACGTGTCTTTGGTTATGTAATTAGACGATGACTTTGGCTGGGTAATTGATCCCCGAAAAGACAACTACCTCGAGGCTGCCGGAATGCCGATCCGCATTGTTCTCTTGTGTCTGCATACCTTGTTTTTTATATTTTTTCTACGTGTAATGGTGTTGTTGAGAGACGATTCCTTTGAGTTGGTCGCGATGCGGTGTACGAGCATGCAAGTGGTGTTAATGTCTCAATGGATGTGTCGGTGGGATTGTCAATGAAGGGATGTTTAGATTCGGAGATTGTCTTGTGTTTGCAAAGGATGAGGAGGTTATTGATGGAATTGGATTGAATGTCTTCTTGAAGCAAGTGCAGGCAAATTGAGGCAAAAAATAACTCGATATGGTTCAAAATAATACAGAAAAATCTGAAGATTTCCAAAAATGGGCAGTATGATCAATTGATGTACCGATGATACCTCAAATTCGTCCTAGTCCAATTCGCCTAAAATATTGATTGTGCTTAATTCTGGAAAATTCGAACTTGAAAAATGGAAAAATTGATAGATGAGTCTTGAATTGAAAGATCATAGTGATGTTTCAAGACATCGAGGAAAATTTACTATAATTCTAATATGTGCTCGAGAATCTTTTCAAAAACCCTGAAAAATTCAAAGTATCTAGTTCTTTTTTGAAACGATAGCACTTCCGGAAATTTCCGGAAACATCCGAAAAGGAACGAAGAAACCCGAAGACCCGGCGATATTAGCCGAAAAAACTGGGAAACCCGAAGCTAGATGTACTTTGATGATCAGCGTTTAATTTTGAAGGTCGTCCTTTTACAACGTAACCAACGAGGAACCGAGATTTAACGAAAACAGCCGTAAAGACTCGAAAATCAATTATGAACCCGAAGAATCCACGAAACTGGTTGAACTTCGATGATCAAATCTTAATTTTTAGCTACCTCTTTGCGCAGTAAAGTCAAGTAGAATTTGACATCAATTAAAACGACCGAAGAGAACTTGATAGCCAAAAAACAAATACGAAGATCGACGAATTTGATCGAATATGTACGTTCGGAAAGAAATTTTGAGACGGAAGTTGCCGAAAATACTCGAAGATCAATAAGCACGTTTGAAGATATATTTGACGGTTTAAAAAACCAATAAAATTGGGAAAAAATCGAAATGACTACTCATAATTTGTTGTAAAATCGTCGTAAATTCAATTATAAAAATTCCTCGCCCCCTCCCCCCTTTCAACGCTTTGAAGCTCACAGCTGAGTGTGGTCGAAATTAAGCAATAATCTACGAAATACATTTAAAATTATAATAACGCGAATGAAAACTCTTTTGGATCAAAAATGAGAAATAGTGAGTTATCCGTGATTCCAGAATCGTTGGTAATCGAAAATCATCGAATAATGCCGAAAAGTATCGAAATCCAAAATATTCGCAAAATTCCAGATAATAATTGTTTGTAGTTTGAATTTTCATTAAAATTTTGATTTTACGAAGAAATCCAATGATTTCCGGAAAATTACGAATAGAACCGATTTTATCCGAATTTAACCGATGATTATTTTTTAAACGAAATAATGTAATACTTTCGCGAATAACGTCCGAAAATACACGAATGTTGCCGAATCTTTCCGAAAATGCACGAAAATGGTCGAAACGTGTGGATTTTAGTTCCTATACGAAAATGTATTAATCTTTAGTGACTTGTGAGCGTTTTAAAAATTAGTTTTTTTTTTCTTCTTCGACTCTTTACTTAAAAATGAGGAAACGAACTTTGGAAATCTGTTCTTCGAACCTTTTCAGACAAAATGAAGTTGCGTACGATTATCCAACGAAAAATCTACGATCCACGAATCGATTCGTGGAGATTTTGAATACCTTAAAGATGTCGCCGATTAGCGTGGAATATAGTCGTGTCTTGTGATAGTCGTGAAATGGACCAAAACCAAAGAGAGACTTGCGACGAGGCTGAATGAAGACGACGATATTTCACCATATTACGCAAATTACCGAGAAAGGAAGCAATTATTATGGTCGTTATCATTTTCCGACAATCAGCAGAATTATGGTACATCGAAATGAACTGGTTTAGTCATATTGTACCGGAAATTATCGCATGTAAGTCTGAGCACGAAGAATGATCTCTAGTACAATAGTATATGATATACCGGTTCGAGTTGACGACTTTTTTTTACTTCTTCTTCTTTTTACATCTACACTGTTCGTCTTACCGATGTTATTGTTGCATCTCTCGTGTACTGGTCGTATTTTAGATTGCGCGCGTTATGTTTCTATCTTCATTTTGAAACATTGTCCTCGCATCGGACATATATAATAAAAAAGTGAAACGAAGTAAACTTATTATTTTTTTACCATTTACAGCACTTTCTCACACGCGACTCGCATACAAACTGAACATTAAAATGTATATACAAATCACACGCACCGAAATGGTGCTTAAGAGTTTGAGCATACGAAGAAAAAGATTACCTATACTGGAGATGTGTCTGTGTACGCGAAGACGTGATCTCCATCCTCCATCGTATGCAACATTATTAGGTTATTGTGTTGGCCGAGGCGATATAGCGAATTATCGCGATCGCTTGAAGCTTGAAAGAACCATCTAAAGGAGGCACGTAAGGTAACGATGGTTCGCGCTGCGCGGACACCTCGAAGCGTATCGATCTCGACCAATGGAAAATACCCCCGGAAAACGATTATAAACGGTTATGGAAAATCGTCAGCGTATCGGGTGGAGAGAAAAAAAAGGAAAACGAGATTTTCCAGACGCATATTGGCGCATAGTCGCGATGGGAACTACGAGCAATGCGGAACTCGAAGAATGCAGACCGCCTCGAATCATCACATTTTTTCGGTTCAACATGAATTTCATAATTCCGTGAATATTTTTTTCCTCTAGTTCTACGGTTTTTTTTTTTGCTGCTGTCACAAAACTAACTTCAAACCGGGACATTGTTTTCGCGAATAATTTGCCGACAAAAATATTTCCAGCATTCTTTTACAGTGGCGATTTTTTTTATATTGCGCTCTTACTGTTTGTTATATCACCCGAAACTGGTACTACGAGTATGGACAAGAATGCGAGAGCTTGCGGTGTTTTTTTTCGAACGCACCCTCGAGGAGCAGGGTAGGGTGATTTTTCGCAATATGCGAGGTTTTGTGCCGGAATTTCGGCGAGTTTTTTACAAGGAGGGGTGCGTGGAATTGGCTAAGTTTTGTGATGATTTCAAGGGGTTATGTGAGTATCGTTGTGTAGTTTTTTCGTCGAGCTTTACGGAAATTAGTTCTCGAATTGTCGATTTTTTTTGAAAGTTGAGAATTTTTTCCCGATTTTTTTTCTTTTTTAATATTGCAGTCAAAACTTGGAAAAAATTTTAATATTACGTTAAGAACAGAATTTTTTTTTGGAAATGTGTTCAGAATAAATCTTTTTTTTGGCTTTTGAAGTATTTAAAACGCGTTTCATCGTCATGTTCAAGATGAAAACATTCTTTACAAAATTGCAAAAAAATCGGAAAAAATTTACAATTACGCGAAATTATTTGTTGATGAATTTTTTCGTCGAATATGTCCATCATGAATTTTTTTCCTGTTTTTTGAAGCTTTCAAAGCGCGTGTCATCGTCATTTTCAATGTAAAAAAATTCTCTGAGAAAATTTCGAGACGAGATTAATTTTAATCGATTAAACCGCTCTAAAAATAAGGTAAAATCAGTGAAAAAAAATGTTTTTCATGTTCGGCTTCCATCGAGAAGAATGAAAATAATAATAATAGTATATTTATTTTAGGAGGAAGAAAAAAGCCCAAAATGAGTCTAGGTCGGGTTCCTATCTAACTCTTCTGGAGCATTTTTTCATTTATTGAAATTTTTAAATGGTTCCAAACCAGGAGATACTGGAGAATTTTCTAGAAATTTCCCTCGGGGTATAACTTTTTTCGTCTCATTTTTCGTGTTCGTTAATTTGTGCTGAAAAAGTACCCAAAACTTTTGTAAATTCAAGTTACTTTTTTTTCTGCCATTTTCTCCCTCTTGTTATATATTTTTTCAAATCTTTTTAGAATAATCCACGCATCGAAATTTTTTTTTATATCATGCTTATCGTTTAGATATAACTTTTAATATTAGTATTTGAGAATTGAAAATTTACAAAATTTTATTTCTGGAAAATCATCATTTTTGGAACATTGTTGAAGTGTTGAAAAAAAAAATCAATATACATGTATTTTATGTTATTTTTTTTTTAGATGTAAAATGTTATTTTCCTGTCTGAAAATTGACTTGAGAGAAATTCAGGAGATAAAACTGTTGATGGCCTTTGAGAAAGAGGAAAGTGAAAAATGTGGGTTTCGAGATTGGGAGATATTTAGAAAATTTTTCTATAAATTCTTCCAGATAGAATTTTTAAAAGTGTTTTTTTTTATTAATTTTTTTAAAAACTGTTGGTGGAGCTGAAGGGGGAAAAGGGGGGGATGTGAGTTACGAAATGAGGAAATATTTGGAAAATTTTTTTTACGAATTCCTCTCGATTATTTTTTTTTTTTAGTAATTTTGTTATTAACTCATTTAGTGTTCTTTTCACAATTTTGTGTCAATGTAGACGGAGTAATACCCCCTGAAGGACTTGAGAAT
Source organism: Maconellicoccus hirsutus (assembly GCA_003261595.1). Classification (NCBI taxonomy): domain Eukaryota; kingdom Metazoa; phylum Arthropoda; class Insecta; order Hemiptera; family Pseudococcidae; genus Maconellicoccus; species Maconellicoccus hirsutus. The sequence goes on along the minus strand of QBDW01003041.1, from coordinate 28,329 downwards.
GTTAATGTGAAACTGTTTGAAGCATACAGAAAAGGAGTGGGGGGAATATAGTTTATAAGATTGGAAAATATTTTAGAAAAATTTTTCGATAAATTTTTCTAATATTTATGCTGAACAATGTTGTTTTTTGCCATTTTTCTTATTACATATTTTATTATTATTTTATGTCATTTTCATTAATGTTTGTCAATGTAGGGGGTCGAAATGATACTCTCTTTTACCCGTTTTTTTTTTTTGACATAGCACGTACATTATAAGAAGTAGGATCAATTTAGGATTAAAAACGCGCGTTGAAGGATCATTTTATCCAGATTTTCTTGCTCCCTTTTTTACTAAAATTTCTCTCCTTTCCTTCGTTTGCGTTTGAAGTGAATTCTTGTCGTGTTTTCTATAAAAATTATTGGAAATTTCTTTACAAAAAATTATAAAAATGAAAAAAGACGAATAAATTTTAAATTCGTTGACGTATCGAAGTTAAATATTGAAGCCAAGGGAGATGAAAAATTACCCTAATTTGTTGGTAATCATTTCAAAGTGAATTTATTACGCCTAGAAAGTTCAATTTATTCACCTAGGGGGTTGAAAAAAGCTCGAACAGCGAATCTTGTGTATGGTTTAAAAATCGTATCTGGTTCGTCAATTCGCGCGAATTTTCGAGCTCGCACGTCGCCAAGGATTAATCCATTTACATACGATTGATCGATCATATCAATAACCCTGGTATTTCGACCTTTATCAATCATCTCATTGGAAAGCTGGCGTTTAATTACGACCGAGAAAGGCGTTTAAAGGTAAAACACACATCGTACTTATGAAAAATGTCGGTTACCATAAATCATCGACGTGTTGTAGCATCGAAAATGATATATTAATTGGCGGTGAAATACTATATTGACCGAACTGGTTTGCTTGCACGATTCTTGTACGCATATACGAAGAATGTTAAAATCCAATTAAAAGTGTCAAGTTTTCAATCACCGTATGTCATCGTGTGTGTATAACGTTGCTGGTCGCTTACTAAGATGGAATATCGTGGCCATATTTTATACATTTATGTATCAATCTAATACACGGGGCCTGTATTGCATCGTAAGAAGGAGCGGTTAGATGTGATGGAAAGGTGGTGGGGGCTAATGTGTAAATATTTTCGTATATTGACTACGCGGCCTAATACGATTACGAAGCATCGACAAGGTATCGAGTATACTTTTTAACGCCATATCGTTTATAATACGTCGTATTACGGATGAATTAGCCGATTTTCGATGAGAACATTGTTGGTTTTTTTCTTTCAATTTCCATTTCTCGATCGTGAGAGTCTAACAGCACCTCCTACTTTTTGTTCTTTTTTCTCTGCGTTCTTTTCTACGTGATATTTGAAGTGGCCAAGGGAAGCCTTTTAACCGATGATCAGGCAGTATTAAAATCCATTACGGTACGAGCTCGGACGTCAATTAAATGTTTCTTTTTCGAATCATCGAATACGTGTGTTCGTGTGTGTATGTTGTAGCCGCAGAAATGGCAGAAACGAGATCCGACAATGCATAACGTAATCCTATTCTAGATGCGAATCGATACCGCTATTATGTCCGATTGTTGTTATTCTTTGTTGAAAAGATTTCTTGGAGCATTTGTTTCCTATAGTCTTTGGATGTATTCGCATGAGATCGAAGGGGGGAGGCGAGGGGACGGGGGAATACGAAAGCTAATTAAAGACGTTGTAAGTTTTATGATAAATGGCTACTGAAAGTTAGCAGGTTCCATTTCGTATAATTTGTACATATTTTTCGGGTTGGATTTTCTGGTATTCTTTTTATTATACTTGGGAATTATTTTTATAGCGTTTTGCACGGGTGGAGAAATTTTACTCGGTAGCAGCGACGCCGTCGAGATCCTTAGATAATATTTTATTACAATGCGAACGTTCTCCAAGTTTCTGGCCAAAGAAGATCGATTATTTTCATTTTAATGAAGTTTCCAACATGAACGTGGCGGTATACGCGGCGCTCATTGTTATCGAGGTGCAGCGGAGGGGGCGACGCGACGATCCGTAGCCGAAATTTTATTACATTAGACAGATGACCGAGTCGTGACAGGAGGTGATTTCATGCTTCCTGGAATAGCTAATTGGATAATTTACATGATATATTTGGGCGAAATATCATCGAGTATGTTAGAGGGGCAGGGGAGTGTTGGTGGCGACAGTGAAATTTAACGCGGGTAATTATCGAGATGGTGGGAATGGTTGCGCGATGTTGTATACGAATGCGATGGAATTCGATGGTAAAGGAGGCGTTTAAGGCGGAGGATGATTGATCGATGATGAAGGATTTTGTGCGCGAGTGGCGTGGTCGATGGAGTAATTTTCCCACATGAGGTGACTAGTTTGATTAGGTAAATGGAGGTACGCGTTGATTGGTGATGAAATTTTGGGGTTAATTTTACGCGGTGTTGTACAGTTAGAGCAAGTCGTTCACGAACGATTGCCTTTTTGTGGGAAAAAAAACATTGAATCATTGATTTGGGTATTGTTCGTAGTTCGTAAAAGAAAAATCACGTATTGATCGAATCGTTCGCGAACGATTGCTAGAACAAACTTTTGGCTTAATTTTAGATAATTTTTTCCACTTGTGGTACATTAAATCAACAATGATTCATTTATGAATCACTTTAAAAGGATCAATCTGTTGTACTTATCTGAACGAATCACTGACGAACGATTTGTACCGAAGAAACTGAGAATTGTTTGGGGTTCAGCGAATATTTTTAGTAACTTTTTTGAAGAACTGGTTGTTCGAAGAACGATTAATCCTTTCCCGAACAAGTCGTTCGCGAACGAGTACCGTTTTTCGAAAAAAAGTTATTAAAAAGTGATCATTAACTTGGACGTTGTTCGTGGTTTGCGAACGACAAATGATGAATTAATCAACTCGTTCGCGAACGATTGCTAGAACAAATTTTTAATTGGTTTTTTGATGATTTTTTCCTCGTATGGCGGGTTGAATAAGCAATGATTCATCTATAAATCACTCTAAAAGAATAAATCAGTTATACTTACCTGAACGAATCACTAGCGTACAATTCGTACCGAAGAAATTGGGAATTTTTCGCAATATATTTTGAGTGATTTTTTTGATAAATCGGTTGTTTGAAGAACGATGAATCGTTTTCCAAACAATCGTTCGCGACCGATGAGCTTTTTATATGAATGAATTGTTTTATATTTGAAAATTGCGATCGTTTCTTTTTATTCTCATTAAAGTATCTCATTGAAGAATTTGTTTCCGGAAAGTATTCATTCGATGTTGTCGTTCTTTTGCGAATGATTCTAGTGATTCGTCTTTGATTGAACGATTATATAGGTGAACAATGTTATATAAATTGAGTGGTTCGCGAACCTTTGGCGATTTTGATCTAACTCTCAAAATTTATTTTTCATAAACTTTTATCATTGTCTCCTAATAAATTGTTTCCGATAGATTGACGAGTTTCCGGTAAGAATGATGGAGGGGAGGGGGAGGTGAACATTTTTCTGCAAATTATACACATTTGTAATTGCGTGCTTCTCCAAAATATGGAATTTGAGTAGAAGTAGTCCACTTGTTTTCAATTCTTGTGAATGATGAGGCATAATTTAAGCCTTCTGAATCAGTGTTACCACCTAATAATCGCAAACATTGCCAAAAAGGAAAACCCATGGAAACATCCAATTAAAAAAATTTTTATTCTCAATTACATAAGAAAAAAAAATCGATAAAAAATACGCAAGAGGACAAAAAAATGAAACAATTGTTTCACGTCTCACTACATCATATAACGTATAAAGATGAAAATAACACAATTTCTACGTAAACGAAAAAGAAAAAAAAATTGCATCTCGATAAATAACAAAAAAACTTATTCGAGAAAAAAAATATAAATAGAACGTAATAGGAAGACACATGAAGTAGAAAAAAAAAATCATAATAAATTGAAACAAGTTTTCATGTGCAACAATAATCGTGAAAAAAAAAAATATGCGCACACTCTTAAATAATAATAAAAAAAAATACCGATAATGTAGTAAAATAAGGTTTTTAGGAACTTGTTTTTTTTTTTATTTTAGAAAAAACAATTGCAGCTTAGTGCGTAAAATTCCGCGTCGGCGATTAAAATATTTTTAATTAATAAAAAAAGTACTATATTGTACATAATTTTTACACGTGGAAATAATTTCCTTCGAGTGGTGAATAATTTGCGAACGGAAATTCGTCTCTTGTATCCGGAATAATATTGCGTTAGGTGGAATTTTTTTTTAGGCGCGGAGTGTTTTTTTATATTTAGGCCGCATTAATACAACGGAATTTAAATGCTGTATTCATGTTTCGAGTTCGGACTCGTCCATTAGCGCGAAAAACTATACACAACGGATACTTTATATATACAAAAAAATTATAGAACCAGCCAAAAAAAAACGACCGCTGGTATTACGTGGTCGAAAGGGAAAAATACACTCTACATAGAGAACACGAAGTCGAAACATACATAAATAACATATTTACATTTTATTACGAACACGGTTAATGTATATATTCGTATGCCTTGGTAAATGAACTCATCTTCGGTGTGGTTTGTCTTATCGGTCTGGACCCTCCCTACGTCACCATGTATCGTACATCTCGATAACGTAAAATCGCTCGTTTGCAACTCGCTCTTACTCTCGGAGTAGATGAATTGTGGGAGGGGGATGAGATGCGATGACGAAAGGGTGGGTATGTAATGTCGGACTTGGCAAAATCACAATTACAATTAAATTAATATAATACACTTATCACTATACACTTTGGTATTTACGAAAAAAATTTAATAGCGAAAATTCGTCGGTCGCGGTGACGAGAGTACAAAATCTAAACCATATTCTCGAACCGGTTTCTTCGAAGATGTTCTTTTTTCGGGTGGAAGAAATCGACGTCGTTTGAGGTACAATGATCACATTCGTGGTCATGTTTTCTTTTTTTTTTTTTCGCTTTGCCCTCTTTATTTCACGTATATAACGGTCCCGGTAAATTGGTAATTTTACAATGTACACCGCACGAGGGGAGGCGCACGTTAGTCGGTGTAAGATGACGAGATAAGATATATTATGTACAATATATGTACAAATATACAAGGGACATTTGTCGAGTTTGGGTAAATTAATCGTACGACGAAAGAGGAACATGATAGATTTATACATATGTACAATGACATTATCATATAGGAACGTGTACATATACATAGAGAAACGAAACGGTGGTAAGAAGCAAGGGCGGATACCCTCGACGACGTGAATCCGCTGAGCGTCTAATTACACGTGTGCACGATTTTCTTAGTATTGCAAATATTGCATTTGACTTCGCAACACCATTGGAAAGTGCAATTGCATCGTTCTCTAACCATGACCTCTTGCGTTTGTTGTCCGCGTCCGCAGCACATCAAATCGCATCCATCTGTACCGAGGGACGTACCGTTGCATACTCGTCCGGTGGTGCCGAGGATTCCGAGGCGGGGATTATGTTCGCAGAACGGTGGCGAGTCCTCGAAATACACCAAGTCCATTCTAGTGGGAGACTTGTAATTTGGATTGAACGGCTTGAACTGTTGCGAGGGGGGTTTGTAGCGGTTGCGTTTTCGTCGAGGACCTCTGGTGTTGGCGCCGTTCGAGTGCATGGCTTGGACGTGAGAAGCGCCGTCGAAACGGTCTCGAAGGCTGTCGCCGATGACGCGGAAGTTGGGCGCGCGCCACCAGCATGTTTTCGTGGTGCAGGACCCCGACATGCCGTGGCATTTGCATTCGCGTCGCAGCGACGAGTTGACCAGCTGTGAACAGAAAGTAGCGAGGGTTAGAGAGGTGTTGGGTGGGAAGGCTGGAGAGAAGGGGAAAGGGAATTTGTATCATATCGTCGTGCACAACGCGAATGTTAAATTTACAATTAAGGTAACCAGTGACGTCACTTCAAGTTTTTGAACCAAATTGGTGACGTAATTGGGCAGAGGGTTTGATTAGGCAACCTTTCATTGATGATTTTCGCAGAACTTCGAAACTAATCAGTGATGTCATCAAGTTTGCCTCTACCATCATCTTTGCTTCACTTTGAACCGTATTCATCATCCAACGACCTCTATCAACTATCTTTGTGAAGTTTTGAAGCAGATCTATGACGTCATTGACTAGATTTCTCAATGGAAAGACTGCCATTGATGGTTTTCGCATAACTGCGAATCCAATTAATGACGTCATCAAGTTAATTTCACCTCAAGACCTGCCAATCGCCTTTGCCCACGTAATTATACGTCCTTAATCGAGGTGGAGGACATCATGAATAGGATTTACCAGCCAACAGACCTCTGTAAATAACAATTTGAACCTGATGGAGACGATCGATGACCTTGTCAATTGAATCCATTGACCAAGATGTCCCCATTAACTATTTTTTGCACTATTTTTGAACCGGTTTAATGGCATTACCAACTAGATGCCCCTTCCAACAAACCCTTATCAAATGTATTAACCTGTTGCATAACTTTGAATCAGACCTATGACGTCATACATTGTTCTTATCATCCAGAGATCTCTATTCTCGCATAACTCTGAATTAAATCAATTGGAAAAAGCATCTCTCCGGTTTATCTACCAATCTCGCGCTTCTAACAATAGTTTCATTGGCTCGAACGTGCATCATATAGTTTCTTTCAAATGACCCTAATACTTCTTCTCGCTCCCACACCAAATCTTCCAAACTGACTAATCGAGATCTCTTAATGATAATGATACAGCCGAAAGAGTATTTTTGGTTCGGTCGAGTTTTTTTTTTTTAATTTTTAACACGTATTCCGTATAGAAGATGAATTATTGCGTTCAATTTAGCGCAGCTGATGGACCGCCGAATCGAGCGAAGTAACCGAGATGAGACAACGTATAGAAATATCGAAGACCATGTACCTATACTCGTTAGTAATAGCTGTTTTATGGTTATTAACGCGTTGATGGAATCATTAGACGCGTGTAATTGCAGCATGCGTGAAAATTTCACCCATCATCGCGCGAACCATAATCGATTATCGCGATGACACATGTCGTAAGGCGCGAAACCCTTTCGTTGGTTTGGTATTCGTTTGTGGACACGTTGGAGAGATGGTGAGAATTTTGGTGTTGGTTTGAGGGTGCGTTCCAAATGTGATTTGGGGTGTCATTGTAACGGTCGATGTAATTTGGAGATATCGATGTGATTTTGTTCGAGGTGTGAATGCTTTCGAAGTTGGATTTTCACGTGGCTCGTCAAACGTTCGTTTTTCTCAGAGTCGGAATGTGTAAGAATTCGAATTCGTGAAAATTAAAATGTCGGGCCGATTCGGCTTTTTGTTCAAAAAAATTGAAATTGAGGTGGTGGTTAGAATTCATCTCTTGAGTCATTTTTTTCTCGAAATCTACCAATTTTTGGGTCTTTAGCCATGTAACGTGTTTTGTTATAAATAATTTGAACGAAAAAGTCAATTTTTTTGTACGTTTTTTTTGGTTTTTCAACACGATCTCGCTGAATGAGAATTTTGAAACATCGGATTCAAGCGCCTTTTTGATCCCTAAATAATATAAAATTTTTTTAAATTTTTCACTTGGCGGAATTATGGTGGAAAATTAAAAAATCGTATAAAAATCGACTTTTTTAACTCGAAAAAATCTCAAAATTATCTTCAAATTATTTATAACAAAACACGTTATATAACCAAAGACCCAAAAATCGGTATTTTCCGAGAAAAAAATTACTCAAGTGATGAATTCAATCGCGCGCGCGGTCATCTGCATTTCCCACTGTGCAGCAGCGATTCGTTCGTAACAACGCGCCGTATAAGTACGTTTCATTCAATAACGTGCCTAACGTCGCGCGTTGTTGTAAACGTAGCGCTACCGCGTAGTGGGAAATACAGATGAAAGTGCGCGCACTTGAATTCATTACTTTTCACCATTACGCAGTGAGTGAAAATTTTGAAAAAATATTTATATTATTTGAGAGTCAAAAGGGCACCTACTACCGAAGTTTCGAAATTTTCACTCAGCGGGGCCATTGTTAAATGAAAATAAATAAGTTGAGAAACGTGTTTTGGTGGGGGTAAAATGATGTTGGGGTCATCAATTTTTGTGTATGGACCTTACATAATGATCTACCACATACTATAATTTCAACCTCCTCCCTTTTACCGTTTTTGAGAAAAAAATTTCCATCTATCTCTCAATTAGGAATTTTTTCCTCAAAAAGGGGTGGGGGTAGGGGTCTGAAATTTTGGTTATAAACGTATCTCAACAGTACCCAACTACCACCTTGATTTCAATTTTTTTGATGCAAAAAGCCGACTAGGCCTGCTTACTCGGCTACGACCTTTTCACCTTTTTTTCTTATCTCAAGTTTAAAGAATCCCCAAAAATTAAACCTTTTCTAAAAAAGACAAAAAACAATAATATTTGGAAAGGAATTGAAATCGAGAGGGAATAAAGGGAGGGAGGAGAGTTCGACATATCAACCTATTCCAATGCCTCAATGCTCAATCTTGAAAATTTTTTCGTTCCCGGGATTAATAGCCAAAAATTTTTTCAAATTCCAATCTCCAAAGTTGTACTAATACGATATTGACCCAAAGAAGCTCAAAGAGGACTAGGAATCCTCCAAAACCGTTTATGTTAGTTTTGGCGCAAGTTCCTCTGGATGATCCACCCTCTTTTGTACCTCTTTCTCCTCCATTCTGAGAGTTGGTTATTTTGGAGGAGAAAAATAGGAAAAATATGACTTACGATTTGGTTACGTCTGATTTCATCGTTTCTACGGCGTATTTGCGTAATCGCCCGCCCCCTCCTTCTACCAACTGCTCGCTATTCCGTACGTGCCTCTTGCCAGGTACGAATTTCTTCGTGTGTGCTGGTTCACGGTTGAAAAAAAAAGAAAATACTACATCATTAAGGCCGCACATCTCGTCAGGCTAACCTTTGCTCTTGCAGGAGAAAGAACAAGCGCAACGATACGTTTATATAACTGGAACGGTACGTTGAAGCGGGAAAATGGCGTTACGCGGACAGATACATATCTCTTGAACGAGCATAACGTCGAATACTATGTAAAAACTTGGCTGCCAAGGTACGACGACGTCTTCGAGAGTAAACACGGTTTTACGGCCTGTATTCCGCAACACACGCTGAGAATGACTGGCACACGAGCTCGTTGGTATGGCTTCTCTTACATGAAAATAGTGATGTTTTTACTTTCACGGTGAATTAAAGGGGAAAAAATGCGTTTACGTGTATGGCATAGGTAAATACGATTATTACGACTTATTTGTACATGCGTCTTATAAATTCAACAATGTTACCACCCACTCATCGGTGAGTCGATGCACGAGCGAAACGAATCGTTTATGGAGAGATTCCACTGAGGTGGCAGGTAAAGTAATTGAAAGAGCAGGAAGAAGATTGCAGAAATACTGATGTACTTACCAGTCTGCCAGCTTCGTTGTTATGTAAATTCATCAGTTCTCTGTCATTTCGTCCTTTCTCGCCGGCATCGACGAATTCGCGCGAGAACTTAAAGCCGAAGCCGATATTATCGGAGCATCCGTCTCGTTGCCATTCTCTTGCTCCGGTCACCGAATTAGGCGATATTCGGGATCTCTTGCCTTGGCGGTAGTCGCAATTACAAGAGACTATGCTACCTTCGGCGCACGCTTTGGCCACTGAATAGGTGACAGCGGCGCTGGTAATGGCGTAGATAAACGCTGTTTCTCGACATCCTGCGTGAATAAAAAAAAAAGTACATTAAAGTCTAGCTCGTCTCAGGCACACGTCCAATAGGTAAATAAATTTAATTCTTTATACGAAATTAAATCGACGAACAATCGACTCCCGGATCATTAAATTTAGCACCGTTTTACGATTACACCGAGTCAAACGAGGTTATTAAAATTTCCACCATAAAAGCCACCCGGTGTAGCCGCTGTATTTTGGGTAAAGTCGCACACCGACCATCGGCGCGGGCGTCCGCGAACAGAATGATAAAATAACTTACAAACGTGTAATTCGTGTGCATCGTGATCGAACCTATGGTGAAGACCTCTCAGGACGCGAAACCCCGGGAGTTCGTAAATGATGATGTTATTACAACAACTAATAGCCGAGATATAGCCATAGGGGGCTTTCGTACGCGTCTATATATCGAGTACTATATTATATCTGGGTTGTGGTTTGCCCTCCTCTTGCCGTCGCTCTTACGAGATCCCGTAGACGGTCGAGAAAGTCGGGAGATATTTGTTTTCGAGCTCGATGGCGATAAGACCTGGGATTTAGATGGTCATCGCTGAGGCGACGATGAGCGATTTCATTCTCCGAGGTGATGATCTGGTCGCGTGAGATCGTTTGAGAATATTTCTGTTCGATGGTCGCGTAAATGATTCAATACCAGGAGTTCATCAAGGAGGAATTTGCTCTTGGCCAAAGAACATGTCTTGTTCTAGACGGAATTTAATATCAGCTTTAGTTTAAGGACGCGGAATTCTTAAGGATTTGATAAATACGGTAAAATTCACTAATGAACCTGCGATTTACCGGAGGAGAGAAGGAGAGGAGGATCATTGGACCTTCAGTGTGCGGACCCTTGAAATGCAACATTCTTTTAAAAATGAAGAAGGATCAAAGTGATAAAGATTCCTCAACATATTCGCCAGCTAGTGACATGAACAACATGTCTTCAAAGCTCATTCCGTAGATTGTCTTACAAAATGGGAAAACCTTACGATGGGCGGAGCCGAGATTAAGTGGGGAGTGCTTCAGTAACCGGTTACTTCCATCGTCTCGTCGCAGCAAGTCGTTTCGCAAGTATTTTCACGCTGTGGAAAATTTCGCCACACCGAAGAGGCGTGTCTGTCGGAGGAAAAATGTGATGCAGCGTAAACAAGAAGAAAGGGGAAGGGGGAATCAACGTGGTAATCTATTCACGCGTATTTTTTCATTTTTTTACCTTACGATTGTTAATTTGGATGCTGTTTAATAACTTACTCGTATCATGAAATTTAACAAAGTGTATTATAATAAATGTCGAAAAAAAGACAGTGAAGAGAAGGGAGACTTGATCAAATTTAACTGTGAAATATAGAAATAACTTTCGAATTCTTGAAAGAAGTCAAAATTGAGTGGATGACTGGAGGAGAGGAGAGGCTTGAAGGTGATTAAAGGTTAAGCAATGTTGCCAGAAATGCGTCGTATTTCTTTTCAGCACTTTTCTCATATCAGCGTTAAAATTATAGGAACCATATTTCTGAATGAAACCTCCCTTGTAATTTTTCATGTCGATTTCAAGGGTGTCGCAGAGGTGGAAGGGGGGCGCGTGATTTAAATTCGAGTCATTGTATTTGTAGCACATCAAAGTACAGTTTAATGGTGAGTCGAGCAATTTTGGAGAGAAGGAGGAACCAAAAATACCTCGTGTCTCTCTGATGAGAGCCGCTGAGAGGAAAAATGGCGCGTTTAATTGAGTAATTTGAAATTTCTCGAACCAGTCATAAAATGTCAGATCTGAAATGCCCTCTCTACCTCCCTCTCCCTCCTGCAACTTTGTACCTATTGCTAGTATTTATAAAATATGAGCGACGATTGGCAGAATATTCCAAAAAACCGTTGCCGCTTTGTCAGTTGTGTATTTTTTCTTAGAAAATATGACAAAGGGAGAGGGGGAAGGGTAGAAGCAATTAAAATGTATCGAAAGAAGTGCAGAAAAGCTTGAAAAGTCCAAAAGAACGAATTTCCCGGCTTGAAAATGTGACCTTGAAAATAAGAGTCGTTAAGTTCACACAAGTTGAACACCCGGTGTTGCCAAATTTACAAATATAGTTACTTTTTAGTTCTTGCGTATCGTTTTTTCCGGTGTTAATACCATGATAAAGGGTTGTTTTTCGAATTAATCGGTTATGCTCGATTACTAATCGATTTTATGTGCATTTAGCGGCTCATTTGACCTTTACATCGGTTTGGCGAAGAATATCGGTATTTTTTCGAGGCAATGAGACTGATCTGTTTATGTTTGAAGAAGCATTATAAAACTTGGAAGTAATTTACGAATCGAAATCACGTTCTCGTTTTCTAGATGCTCTATAGAAAACGATTCCATGAATATTTCCGGTACGGCTAATACACAATAAGGAACCTTGCAGGCACCAGCGATCCTCTCATCATCACCTTGTTCGCATCTCACGCGAGAGCAAAGCGAATTAGTACTTAATTACTTTATGATTCACTGGGGCGAATGTGTAAATAGAAACGAGTACTTATTACGTCATCGAGTTCTCAACTCGGAGGATATTCCGTGTTGTTAATGGAAGAAGGCAAATAATGCATCGATTCGGTCAACATTGTAGACGAATGCAGTTCGACTTGTTGATTAGCTATAACGGCTCGCGTGTCCTTGGGGTTGGCGCGTCTTCGGCGCGATGAATACACGGTGGACTGTTTTTTCTCGACACAATCGGTAATTACCCGATAGCTGGTCTAATTAAGCTAGACGAAGGCGAAGGGTCGAATGTGGGGGATCGCAGACTAGAACGATGTAATCTGCGGCGCGTACCAAGTCATCGTTTAGATTTATGTCGAGGGTCATGTCGTCCGCGATGTGAAAACAATTATTTATAGAGGTTGAAACGAGCTACGTATAGGTTATTTCACGCTCGTCAGCATTTTAAACAAGTTCCATGTTGGGATGCATTAGAAAGGGTTGATAGGGGTGGATAAAATGGTATGGTGAGGATTGGCAGAAAATGGGGTAATTTTGCGAGCGGGATTTTATGGCAGTGTTTGTCGATGGTGTGTATTCCAAGAGGAAATGTACCCGAGTGTCCTAGGGTAATTTGAGATTTCGGAGTTGCGAGTGATTGGTGCAAGAGATGGTGAAATTTTAAGAAACCCTTATTCCGGTTACACGAACGATGGTATTTATAATTCTTTCCAACACTCATTTAACAAATTCCCTAGGAATGATTGCCGAAACGAAAGAGAGGAAAGATGAAATTTATTATATTGTTTCTACTTGAGACGGTCCTAGTAATTAGTATTCGGTTGCGAGAGGGGTTAAGGCGCGTTTGAAATATATAGATTAACGGGTCGATAAATTCAAGAATGATGACGACCTTCGCGGAATATCATTCGGACGCAGCGGAGTCCCTATTGACCATCGAAGACGTGGAAGACGCGAGTGGCAGAACTCGAGCGCGTGCTTGCCTCGCTGTACGTCTCGGCACGTCGAGCGCCTTGTACCGGCTCCGATGTAAAAATTGATTCGTATATCGAAGATTTATTACGTACTCGATGATTCCATAATGGTAATAAGCGTCCGACAATCGACGACCGGTTGTTCGATCATTATCGTCCATTATCGATGGTGCAATATGCGCTTTTACAATTAATTTGTTGTTCTCGATGTCGGGTTTCTTTTTTGTATTCGATGAATGTCGAGATTATGGTTTTTTCTGTTTTTTTCTCTCCGATGCGGAACGACGAGCGGGGTGTGGATGCTGTTCTATGAATGAATGTTTCATACGGCCTTGTGAAAGTGGCGTCCGGGGTATGAGTCGGGAGTAACGTAAATCCGAGATCGTAAATTGGTGATTGTGATTGTACGTGGAGCATTGACTAGCATTTTGGTTGGTGGGATTGCAGTTTTGTTGAAATTTTTTATTTCAATTGGAAACGAACGTAGAAGGAAGCCAGAAGTGGTTAATTTTTGGTTGGTTTTATTAAAGACTCGAGATAATGGAAAAGTTTTGGTAGAGAAGTTGAGGGAAGCTGATTCTGAGAACTACTTTGGTTTCTAGATTATCGAGATTGAGAGAGAGGAGAAACATGAAGGCAGCAGAAACTTCACCCAAAAAAAATTCATTGAGTCGAATCGACCTTCATTGAAATTTCGATCTAAAATTGGATCCATCGAGAGCAATGCGCCAAGGCAAGTGTTTTCGGTCCCCTCCTCAATTGGTGCTTGATACTATTTTGAAAAATTCTGAATTAATTCCTATATACATAAATCGAAAATTTTGTTTTATGAAAAAAAAAAATTTTAATAGAAAATTTCAGGTCGTATTTCATGCTAGGGTCGATCGATGACGTCACAAGTCTAGTTTTATTGCGAATTAACAATGTCACAGGTGTTGAAAGAAATTCGAAGATCTGGATTGTGACCGGGGGAGAGAAGGGGGAGTCTCGAATAAATTTTTGCTGAAGAACTCAACTTGTAATATTTTTGCTCGAATTTTCATTTTTCAGCAATTTTTTCGAGAGTTTGCTTTTTAGTTATTGATATTTTCATGTCTTGACTGTGGCACATAAAATCGAAAATTGTCATGAAAAAGCGTTACAACAAAACGTCGCGCGATTGTCATGATGACGCGTTATGCTCATGAGTGATGATCTTAGTATTTTCATATCATGATAACATGTCATAGATGACAGGCCATTGTTATGGTGACATATTATGATCATAAGTTATATAGTGTATCGTGACAAGTCATTATTATGGTGATTCGTTATGATTATGATTGACATGTGATATGTAATAACTTGTGACGGTGAACGTCGTTGAAATGGTCAAGTTTCATGGTCATGAATAACATCATAATCATGTTTTGGTGACATGCCATCGTGATATCTCATGATCATGTTATGATGACCAGTCAGGTGACTATTTTTTCATTTAAAAATTAGTTATGCATCATATATTTATGTGCAAATAAAATATAGTTTTTTAACGTCACCATACATTGTCATAGATGACTATTCATTGACACGGTGACGTGTCATAGCCAAGAGTGACATGTGATCATGTCATGGTAGTATGTCAAGTGATATGACATTATGACGAGTCATTGTAGTGGTGACCTGGCATGGTTGCGAGTGGCATGTAACATCGAATGACGTCTTCCGATGAACATCATTGTCGTGGGGTGACATGAAAATGTCACTATATTACTTATGATCATGATATGTCAGCAATAACGTGTCATGTACAAATTGTTATGATAAAATGAAAATATCAAGAATCACTCGTGAGCATAACACGTCGCCATGATAATGGCTTGTGTCATTGTACGTGTCACTCATGATCATAATATGTCACCATAACAATGGCCTGTGATCTATGACATGTTATCATGATATGAAAATACTGAGATCATCACTCATGACTAACGCGTCATCATGACAATCGCGCGACGTTTTGTATTTGACAGAAATAAAGACAAATGATGAATGAAGACAGAAAATTGGTAAAAAAATCACCAAGCAAACTCTCGAAAAAATTGATGAAAAATGAAATCAAGCAAAAATATTACAAGTTGAGTGGACTTGTACGCAAGTTGATTTTTTTTATTTTTTATTGATTTCATTGTCATTTTTGTGTTTTTTTTTAGTGTTCTTTATTTTTTTTTTTTTTTTTTTTTTGGTATTTAACGTCACAAGGTTATATGTATAACATAAAGTGACTTTTTTTTTTTGTAAATTTTCTTTCATTTTTTGAAATTTTATTTATTTTATGGTAATTTTTTGGTTCTTTTTGACTATTTTTTTTCTCTTTTTGTCAATTTTTATTCATTTTTTAAATTTTAACCCCTTTTTTCCTCCTACCTTAATTTTTGAAAATTTAAAAGTGCTTTATATTCAAGGCAAAAGATTTTTTTGATTCTTTTATCGATCAAATTTTGAGCAAAAATTATCGAAAAAATTGTTGAAAAAAATTCTAATTCGTAATTTTATTCAATTCTTTTTCCAAGTCATTCTTCAATTCCAACATCAACATTATTTCAACTCTATCATCATCCAATATTCTGGTCCATGAGCCTCCTCTCCCCTGTCCCTTATCCAAGATCAACTTATCGTATTTTTCCGCGGGTGACTTTTCTCACGCCTATTCGACAAATACTTCCGAGAAAAAGGGGCCGAAAAAGTGTGAAAAAAAGCAAGATGACCGCGTCGACGGGACGATAGATCGTCGGTGGGGCAATTTTCACGAATAGTGTGAGAATTTTCGGTCCACGAGTGCGGTTATGTTTGCGAGACCGGTAGATGGCGGAAGTCGCTTATTTAATGGTGATAACACGCCTTCGCAATTGTTTCCATTGTTTACAAATCGGACTCGGGAATCTTTAAATATTTCCACTTGGTTCGGGGTCGCGGCCCGAGTCTCGATGCTCGAGATGTTTATATACTCGTCTTAATGCTATGTCAACATTTACCTATATCACTCTTCTGGTATTCTATGCGACTGTAACGTCGGCAGCGTACGCGTTCGTGCTCGTTATACGCAGTACACCTCCGAAGAGTCGATTTTCCGCGCGGCGTTCGGGCGTTTTTTTGTTTAAACAGGATAGTTTTTTTCTTGTTTACTCGTCCAATATCGAAGGGTCAAATAGGTTTTCGAAGCTATTAAATGTCATTTTCAAGTGTATACATCTTAACTAGACGCAGATTCGCTGGGAGAGGATTGGACGGATATTGCGTACTACGTTGAGTCTCGTCCTCGTTAAAACAAAGTGCATAGTGTTGCACATTGAAAAATTTTTCGGATATAAAATTTTTTCGTCAATACGACATGTTGATTTATGTTAATTTAGATTCGCAGCCTCGCCGCGTGTCAATATTTAATTTCCCGCCTCCCTTGGCCGCCTCGCGTACGTGAGAATCATTAAGTGGAAAAATTTCCTAGGTACTTGTGAAAAAAATTCCACCGGTTGCGCACGCGGCCGCAACCGGATAAGACGCCCAATGAAGGTTTAATGGAGTCGAACGTGCGGTTTTACTTTTTATCTGCGTCGAAGGATAAGAATAAATGGATAGAAAAATATACGTGGCGTCATCGCGGCCGCGTTCCGATAATCGAGTCGAATAAATCAGCGCCCTCTGTACGCGGGGCGAACGAACTACGCGTATAACGCCCGTACGAAATTAATCGGCTACACTTGGCACAATTAATTTAATATCGTTGACAACATATTGAACCAGTTGAGGAAGCCAACAAAACAAAATATTCTATAAATTATCGTGATCGCGTGGTGGGGCGGGTGGGGCGGCCGAGGGGGCCGAGAGAGGTTCGATGATAGATACGCGATGGGTATACGCCGTATAGAAGAAAAAAGAACCAGTATTATAAAAGTTATGCTTCTGTAAATGTCTCGTGGGTAACTGGTTTTTTGTGTTCGTTGTATATACTCGTAGCATATCCATTAAGATAATAAAACGATGAAAAAAATTAAAAAGTAATAGAAAAGATGAAAAGACTCGAAGCGTATACTGAAAGTATATAGGTACTGGTTTTCACGCGCCTCCCGTCGCACCTCTCTTCACACCGAACCTCAAATATGTGAAATATTCTCATCTTTTTTTTTTCACCGTTCTCTCTTTCTTACTCATACTCGATCTATACCGCGACTCGATCCGTTGAAGATGTTTTAATACGCGAATTTATAAATTTTTTACCCTCGAGGTGTACCATAGTTGGATTTTTTTTTGAGGTAAAAAAAAATATATCTCGCTAAGGTAGATTTGTTACTCGAAAGTTAAGATGTAAAACGTGTGACTTTTATTGCTCCTTTCACCGTTTTTATCATAGACGTGTATTTGGATACGACTACGTACGATTTCGGCGTTTAATAATTTTCTTTTATAATGCGATAACATCGACGAACATATTTAATATTTTATTAAACGGTATAATCTCGCAACAAACGAGGTTCCCATTGTGTAAGCGACCTCGTCACATACCGCGACCGCTAAGATTTTGTCCATTTGAATATCGTACGGCGCGTTTATGTCACTATCGCGGGGCTCATTTTGTTGGCAGGGTGGTGCGCGAGGGGTTTAGATGTCGAGTAGGATTAAGAGGTGTGGTTCCTTTGTGTGAAAGATGTAGGTTACTGTTTTTCGATGTGTTTGATACGACGGTGTGAGAGGGAGGGGGATGGAAAAGATTGTATGGGGTAGAGGCATGCTTGAATGCGTGAATTAGGGGTTGAGGTGATGGGAGGGTGCAACGTATGCGCATTGTTATCAAGTTAGCGATCTGTGGTAATCATTTTTGTGGAAGTTGTGAGTGTTGGAAGTTTCGATTTTTGGTCAGAATTAGCGAAAAATTCAATATTAAATAAATTCATTTTAATAAAAAAAAATTCGTAGAATTTTCGCTAAAAAAATAAGTAAGTCAAGGATAATTTTGTAAAGAAACGCTCTTAAAATATTTAGTAGTTCTTTTTTTTCGGTGATGATTTATTTGAGAACGATTTGTTAATGATAATTTTCAATGGTCTGGTGAAAAAATGAGTCATTCGCGAACGACAAGTCATTTCAAACAAATCGTTCGCAAACGACAAGTCATTTTGAACAAATCGTTCGTAAGCGGCAAATAATTTTGTAGGAGCTATTCGTGAACGACGAATGATTTTGAACGAATCATCCGTGAACGATTCCATCATGGTTCGAATTGTTCGCCAAGTTCTACCTTTTTGTTAATTGAAATATTTTCCCTGCGTCATTGAAAAATTTACTCGGAGAATGAATCATTCGCGAACATGTTATTTAAAACGAGTCGTTCACGAACGACAAGTCATTTTGAACGAATCGTTTGCGAAGAACAAGTTATTATGAGTTAATCGTTTCCGAACGACAAGTCAACTTGAACGAATCGTTCGCGAACGACAAGTCGTTTGAACGAATCGTTTGCAAAGGACAAGTCATTATGAGTGAATCGTTTCCAAACGACAAGTCAGCTTGAACGAATCGTTCGTGAGCGACAAATGATTTTGAACGAATCATTCATGAACGATTTAATCATTATTGATTGGATTTTTCGCCAAGTTCTACTTTTTTGCTGATTGAAACATTTTCCCCGCGTCATTGAACGATTTACTCCGAAGATGAATCGTTCGCGAACAAGTCATTTCGAACGAATTGTTTGCAAACGACAAGTCATTATGAGGGAATCGTTTCCGAACGACAGGTCAACTTGATTGAATCGTTCGTGAACGACGAATGATTTTGAACGAATCATTCTACCTTTTTGTAAATTGAAACACTATCCCCGCGTCGTTGAACGATTTACTCGGAAGATGAATCGTTCGCGAATGATTGCAATTTATTTGGGGGAGTTGTTTTTTAGTTCGATTAACTCCAGTTATTTTTAGACAAATTTTTTCACAGTGGGAAATGAATCAAACTTCATTGAACGATTTTATCCAAACAAATTATCAATTTTTTCATTTACGATTGCATTTTAATTTGTTTCAAATTTCGATTTTTTTTTTTTTTTTTTTTTTTTTATTGAAAAACTTGTCGAAATAATTTTTTAACAAGTAATTCTATCGTTCACGAACGATTTATCGCTCGAAAATAATGACGTTCGGAATATCGACGAATTCATTCATCAGTTACGTGAACAAATTCGCGAAACGACGCATTTTTTTTTCCAAATTGCTTTTTAATCTAAAGAAAACGATGCAAAAAAGGACGCTCGGCGGCGGGAAAAAATCGCGGACAAAGGGCGAAATTCAAACACGTCGAAGCATCGTCGACCTCCCGCGTTTAGGAAACGTAACGCGTTCACGGTTTTTACAAACGGCCGCATGAGAAATCGCGCATCGATGACACTGGTCGAAGTCATAGAAGAAAAAAAGCAATATTTCTTCAATTTTCAACGCTAACGATCACCGTACCGAAAAATCACGAGTGAATTATGCACGGTAACTCTTCGTAGCTGTCTGAAGAAAATTGCTTGTACGAGATGTAAAACGCAACGTAGAGATCAGCCGAAGGAAAAAAAAATCAATCGTAAATCATCTCGAGTTGAAATTTACACCGGCGGCTAATTTGCATTTATTTCACCGAAACGACGACGCGGTACGTCAAAAATTTCAAGGCTACGGAAGGATTTAGGTGATGAAGTATGACGCAGAGATGAGGTAACGTTTGGAGTTACGGGTGAATTTCGCGATCGAGTATTGTGACTTGGCGACGGGCGAAGAAAACGATTCGCGAAGGGTGGAAAGTAGTAACCAATTAGTCGAGATTCTGTATCGAGCGTTAAAGGTGAAAGGACTCGCGCCGGAGATCATACAATGAGATCTATACACGTAGATGAAAAACGAACATGGAAAGAACAGAATATTATAAAAACGGTTACAAAACATCTCGTCGAAATGATAAAGATATATCTGTCATCGAATCGGTTTTTGGGAGATGTACCGTGACAAAGTGGCGTTTATATAGTTGAAAGATAAAAGAGCACACCTGGGATACAACGACCAAGATTACGGATGAGGTGAGATCCGGGGAATTAAGACCCCAGAAGATAGGTTTAGCGGGTGGTCTTATGTATACCGTTCCCCAGGTATCAATCTAGCCTTTTCATTGTTTACCATCGCGTATAAAACGTACCCTTACCTTTTGAGATGTACTAAATTTTTTTCCATCTACATTAACGCGAGCATAATCAATTCACCCGGAGGTTTTTCCCCTATCGATATGCATGTATTTGTGGTGTTTTGCATGTGTTCGTGTGTATATGTGGAAAAAAAGTAGTCGTGATTTTTCTAAGATAATGGATTTCCAAACAGTGGGATTTTTCGATTCTACCTTAACGTTTGAAGCTGCGAATTACTTTCCCATCGGATTTTTTTTACCATTCATTGAGTTTTTAAAAGCGAAATCGAATTTGTCAATTTTCACAATCTCATCGGAGCGTGTTGAATCGTGTTGATATATGAATCGCAGTATGAGGGAAAGTTTCAACGGTGCGTTAATCACATCGGACAGGAAGCAAGGTGTTTTGTTAAAGGGTGATGTCTCGAAGGAATGCGTGTTTCGTTGGATGAGGCGTCAGGAGCAGTCGTTTGTATGTAGTTCGAAGTGATCGCTTTGGAGTAGGATTGAATCGAATCGCAATGGAAAGCAGAGAATAGGACTAATTGGGTCTTGTATAATCGGGAAAATCTGATTAGATAATAAATCATGCTGAAATATCACCCGAAGTTATTGAAATAAATGAAAAATTGGTTCCTATTCGAAGATGAATTTCAATTTTTTAAAGAGGAAAATTCGGCTCAAATTTTTGGATAATTATTTGATATTTATAAAATAATTTGAATTAAATTCATAGAGACGAAATTGTGCGTAAATAAACTCAAATCAGCTGAAAATAGGCGAAAATTTATGAAAATTTAAATTAATCATTTTCTCGTGAAATTAAAGCACAGAAAATGCAAATGACGTTGTTATCGTATTTTTACGAATAGTTTTCCGAAATTCCTAAAATTTAAAAATTTGAAAAGCAATTTTCAAGCATATTCAATTTTTTCGTATTTTTTGATAAAATATAATTTGTCGTGATTTTCAACTTTTTAAAATGGGTTAATAATGTCCAAAAAGATCAAATTCAGTAAAGCAATTTGTTTGGAGGGAAGGAGGGTGTATTGATCGCTGATGGTATTATGTGCCACAATTAAGTATTTTTTTAACGAAATTTTTCAAAAAAATCAACATTTAGAGGAAAAAAAATTGAAAAATTTGAAAAATGGATATTTAACTCGAGGAGATGGGACAGATCCCCCCCTCCCCGCTCTTCAATTTACACTACATGAATAAATTATTTTTTTGTAGCAATTATTCCTTTCCAAATTCGTCGTATGTTATACCCCTTCCCCATCCTTAATAAAGTTTTATTTTTGAATAATTTTTTATATCTCAAGTAATACCCCGCTCCCTTCTTTCCTCCTTCAAAACAAATCCGACCATTCAAGTGTTCTTTTTCTCATAAAATTTTCAATTTTTTTCTCATATAAATTACCGAAAAATGAAGGAAAAAAACACTGCAAGTTGGTAATTGAGTTAAATACACGGTGAAAAAAAATATTATATTGATAAATGTCAAAGGAAATTTGGGTAATAATTCCCCCTTCTTCTCTTCCCTCCCACCTTCTCACAATTTTTCAATTTTTTTTCTTCTATAAATTTTCCAAAAATCAAAAAAAAACGTTGTAAGTTGTCAATTAAGTCGATGGATTTGTTTAAATTAAATGAAAAAAATGATAATTTTGAGAAACAGGTATATGTGTTTGTTTCGAAAAAAAAGTTTGAATGATAATCCTTCTCCCCCCCCCCTTCTTTTCATTCAAAAAATTTTTATAGCTACGTTTTCGGTGATTTTGCAGGAAAATAAACGAGATAAACTTCCAAAAATGATGAAAATTGCGTAGTTTTCTAATAAATAAAAAATTTTTTGGTATTGTATCTTCCATTTTTTTTTTTTTTTTTTTTTGGTTTTTCAAATTTGTATATTTTGAAAGAGAAACTATTTCCCCTCTCCCCTCCCCTCGAAAAAGATGTTAGTACGGAATCCGTAGTTCGACGATTTTTTTTTCTTCAATTTTTCAAATGATTTTCACATTTTTGAAAATTACGACATTTTTCTCCTCAATTTTCTCGTCAGTGTAAAAAACGTCAAATTTTTCGCTATTTAAGGCTGGAAAGCGGATCGCATCACGGTGGCTGCGGCGGCGTACGCGTCGACGTCACAGGGCCCTAGCAAGTTATGGCGGGCGAAAGGCGAAACGAGGGCGCACAGATAAGATCTATTATTTTAAAAACGTTGGATGTTAGCCAAGCGTGGTAATATTAATATACAATGAATGAGTCGGCGAGTATCGCGTATCGGGCGCGCGTCCACGTCACGCAGGCGGCCCGGTACAAGGGAGGAGGTAATGGTTATGCAAAATGGCGACATTAACGAGCATCCGAGTAGATGGAAATTTCAATTGGACGACGGATGATTTCGCATGGGAAGCGCCACCGGCTGCGCGACAATTAGCGTAATTACTCGTTAATGGGAACGGGAATGCGGTAGGTTAGTTCGGCGCGGTGACGGGTGAACGCGATTTCAACGTGCTTAGGTTGTATATAAGGCATAAGTGTATGTGTACACATTGGCCGAAAAGTGTGCCTGGGAATGATTAATGGTCGCGTCGTGGTACTCGGTGTATCCGTAGGCTTTGGCGGCGGTTTGATGGATTAATTAGTGGTATTGGGCGAGATTCAATGGAGTCTGGAACGATTACGGTATTGAAGACGCGAACCGGTTAGCAGGAAAGGATATCCTGGGCTTTGGTCAATGCCTGCGACGTATTAATAAGACCGTACCCGCGACCGGGCGATTTTAAAGGCGATGTCGGACTCACGCTGCGATTATCCATCATGCACGATGACATGTACAATAATAAATGTCCGATTGATAAACATTATGTCAAACATGTCACTACGGTCGTGGTGATGAGTGCGCATCTGGTCTTTAGCGAAGCCCTCTGTCGCTCCGAACATGTGGAAATTTGCATTTAAATGCTCGCCAAAAAATAGACCGGTTCGCGTTACTTAAAAGGCACCCTTGGTTAAGGCCCGGCCTAATATACGAGCTAATTTTAGGTACTTGGCTTTTTTTTTTTCTATATAATGCATCGTAGGGGATCGCAGAGAGGGTGAGTTGTTAACATGTCTATTGTGACGATTAACTAGAGGCTGGAAATGAATTGGCCAATGTTGGGGGGTTGTGTTGGCGAACGGACTTACCTATATCGACGACCTTTCCGAAGAGATCTTTGCCTTTGAGGTAATTCGTCGTCGAGCAATTCCACTGTCGATTTTTGAACTGGTGCTGGCATTCTTCGATGGCTAATTTGGCTCCTTTGGAGATGGCCTCGATAACGCCGACGTTCTCCTGTACCAGGCGTCGTTGCTTTTTGCGTAAATGCATCAGCACCGATGAATCCATATGTACTTGTCCGGGAGACAGTGGTAACAAATTATTTGGTTCTCCTGCTTTGGCTATGCCCCTGAAAAGTGAAAAATTCGTTTAATCGATGTATATAACGAGTTTCTCACGCGTTCGAGGTAAAAATGGTATAAAAGATCAAATGCTCAGATAAATACGTGAGCTTCGTGGCGTACATGCGCATCGAGGAGACGATCCGGTTCGTAATGCTCAAAATACGTGGTATACCTATATGTAGATATACGTTATGAAAACGTGTGGGAATTTTTTATAAGTTATCGCGAATTTTAATTTTTTTTTTTTTTTGGTTAAAATACTAGAAATACATTTTTTGGTATTTTCGTTTTAACGATCGTCGAACCATTGAACGAGCCAAGTAAGGTGAAAATTATGTAGATATTCATTAGAGGGCGTTCGTATTGGGTTAAATTGTTGGCATTTTTTGCTCGACTATGCTCGTCTATTTTATTTTTTTTTTACACCGAACACCAGACATTGGCGTTATCAGCTACTTGGAATGGATCGAGATGCATATTGATAAGGGTGCTGACGACGACGTGCATTCTTTGGCGTTTCGATGTATACGTAGATCGTATACGCGATAGGTTTAATTATATTAATTTTTTCATCTCTCTCGTCCCTTTTTCCGACGCGATTCTACGTAGGATACAGCTGCGACCACCGAATACCGATGAAATTCGAAACGGCGCGAATGATTAAACGAACGCTATCGATGATGGCTCGCGTCGTTTTGAATATAATTATTATTCGTCGTCGAGGTGGAAAATTAATCGTGGTTTTTATTTTTCGGTCGTTTAAGATGGCTTTTTTTGGTGAACGCGAGTTTTTACGATGCGACTTCGTAAATTGTTTGCTGCGTGGTGCGATGGGTTAATTTATGGTGTACGCATGTCGTCGCGAGGTGGTTTGAGGGGATTCGAGCGTGGTTTGAATTGCGGTGTCATTTTTTTTACTCAAAAGGTAACATACGTTAGTGTTTTCATCGTTGAGATGAGCCATTTTTATGTGCAACCGTAATTTTGTATATTTAATGTAAACGCATGCGCAGTGAAATTATTGCACGTTGTTGAATCGAAATATGTGATATTATCGCGCAAGTATGTCAACTTTCGTAATTATAGTAGGTTTTGTCTGATAATGTATTGAAAATAATTATCGCTATAGTAGGATTTTGATATAATGTTGGCAAACCTGAAATTATTATTATTGCATACTTTGATAGCTGGCGTATCACCAAATTTTAATAATTATTGCAAATAATAGCACCAAAAGCCGTACTATTGTGATAGCATGCAATAATATGACTAATATGCATTATTATTGCAGTGTGCAATAGTAGGTGTGCCGTCAATTTGCAATAATTATTGTAATTTGCGATGACGTGGTGGGTAGCTGGGTACTCGTGCTGTTATTATGCTGTGTAATAATATGCACGTCATCGCGCTGCAATAATTATTGCAATGTGCAATAACAAAAAATGTGCAATAATATACACGCCATCATCTTATAATAATGATTGTAGCGTACAATAATAGGATTAAAAATGCACTTTTATTACGTCACGCAATAACAATGGGTACGCACAACAATTACAGCAATAATAGAACCGTACACGCATATTGTGCAATAATGGTGACGTCATCACTTTGCAACAATTACAGCAATAATAGAACCCTACACGCATATTGTGCAATAATGATGACGTCACTACTTTGCAACAACTATTGCAATAGAAGAACCCTACACGCATATTGTGCAATAATGATGACGTCACCACTTCGCAACAATTATTGCAATAATAGAACCGTACACACATTTTGTGCAATAATGATGACGTCACCACTTTGCAATAATTATTGCAATAATAGAACCGTACACACATATTGTGCAATAATGATGACGTCACCACTTTGCAACAATTATTGCAATAATAGAACCGTACACACATATTGTGCAATAATGATGACGTCGACACAATTATTGCAATAGAAGAGCCCTACACGCATATTGTGCAATAATGATGACGTCACCACTTTGCAATAATTATTGCAATAATAGAACCGTACACGCATATTGTGCAATAACGGTGACGTCATCGCTTTGCAACAATTACTGCAATGATAGAACTATACACACATATTGTGCAATAATGATGACGTCGCCACTTTGCAATAATTATTGCAACACGCAATAGCAATACCAACACGTGTACTGTTCACATATTGCGCAATAGGAAACTTTGCATTCATTTTTACGAATAATAGCATCAAATCCTGCAACTCTTGCAATATACATTAATAGGTGTTGTGTGTAATTAACATGTCATAAATATTTTGTTTTGTGTTTTACACAAGTAATATAAATGTAATTTAATTTGAGTGCAATAGTAGATGTACCGTCAAATTGCAATAATTATTGTGAATATTAGGACAATGCCAATTGTTATTGCTGCATATTGCAATTTACAATAGTTCAAGGCATAATACCGTATCACCTTCGTCATATCGATTAATTACATTAAATAATCTTGGTTTTGATTTGGTGCAATAATTATTGCCTTATAATTAATATCGATAATGTTCTATTATTTATCACCATAATTTATAATTTCTTATTTTTTATTTTACAATTTTTGAAATAATGTTACAATTAACGTTCATCTTGCCCATCACATCAATTCAATTTCCTGTATTATTACGCCTCTGTTATTGGTCTGTTTACTAAAACAACCCAAGTTGAGCCAGCTTACAGTAAACTCGACTACCACGTGCTCTCGCTTGTAATTTCCAACTTGTATCCTAATTACAGACAATCGCGCTAATTAGATACCAAAAAGAAAAAAAACGTTTGAACAGCGCCATCGAAAAAAAACGATTAAAAAAACTACATATTCAAAAACGAGCGAACCGATTGCAACAATAAAATCCCAATAACTACCGGGTAAACAAACAATGGCTACAAAAAGGGTTGCACGATAAGCGAGATAGAGCGAGAGGATGCGGAGATGTAACCGCGCGCTAACAGGTTCCATACATAGATGATTGTGTTTAGTAGCATTACAATGGAGTGAAATGAAACGGGAGGCAAGAGTAACTTTGTATACACATATAGCACCTTTTATTATTTTTATATATGGCTACAACGAGCTATCCTATGTCAACAAGTGTGTCTCACCGGGACGTAGTGGGAGTTGAGGTGTAGCGCCGGCTAAGGCGTATTACGGTGTTGAGATATGCGATAGATCGTAGATTGGATGTGGCTGTGTGGATGGTTGGAAATGATGGAAAATGTGCAGGAAAGGAATGGCAGTGCTTTTCCTGGCATAATGAGGATGTAAGGTATCTAAAATGGCTAATCCCAAAGATGAAGCTTTTGTAAATTCCCGCGGTAATGCCTTGGTATCGGTGTGCTCTTCTTGCCCGTACAATCCCACGGAATGTTCTGGTGTTGAATGGCATATTCCCAGGAAAGAGTTTCACATGTATCTCAAGATTCGTAAGGACGCCAAGTGGTATATTTCTTGGAAGATTGGAATAATTGGATGATTCCATGTGGTAGGAAATACCATACAGCCCCAGGAAATATTCCAACATTCATGGCACGTTCTGGGATTACATTTGTTGAATCCCAAGAATAATTGGGATTCTATTTGGCATTTTTAATAAAAGGTTGTAGCGATGGGAAAATGATTTTGTATAGTAACTTCAGTGTGCTTCATTTCCCATATGATCCCAAGGAATGTCGTGGGATCAAATGGCATATTTCGAGGTCAAGTTTGCACATATTCCCAGAATTATCAATACGTAAATGGTATATTTCAAGGAAAGTGGGACTAGTTGTAGAGTAGTTTCACGTAGTGATGCACCAGTATGCACTTCCAACGAAAATGGGGCCTGCAGTCATAAGGAATATTTTTATACGAAATGACGTATCCCATGGGTAATGCGTTATATGCAAATCCCAGGAAATATTTAAATATTGTGAAAATTATTCCATTTAGTGAAGCGTACATTTTGATTCTGCTGGAACATCGAGGATCATAATTTAATTCCAGGAATATCGAAACGTAAATTCTGCATCCCAGGGAATACCGACGTGTAAATTCTACCTCCCAGGGAATATCGAAGTGGAAATTCTACATTCAAGGGAATATTGAAGTGAAAATTCTACATCCCAAGGAATATTGAAGTGAAAATTCTACATCCCAGGGAATATCGAAGCAGAAATTCTACACCCCAGGGAATATCGAAATATAAATTCTATATCCCATGGAATATCTAAGTGAAAATTCTACATCCCAAGGAATATCGAAGTGTAAATTCCACATCCCAGGGAATATCTTCGTACTATGTGAAAATTCCCATTAGTCGAAATAATTCTCACGCGTTTCTCCGCGCAGATGTCCATAATATGGTGAAAAAATCGCATATTTCATTTTACAACACCTTACGTCGATGTTTATATCGTT
>QBDW01003040.1:0-13287 GCA_003261595.1 Maconellicoccus hirsutus | reverse complement strand
AGTAAAGGGTCACTACCCGTGTCAATAGTTTTCCTTTCCATTAACCACCTATCAAAGGAGTCTTCAGGCGCGTCAATATCTATAACGCAGATCACACGTCAGGATGTAACTTATTTAGGCTAAATACCAAAATCCACGCCTACTTTCTCTGGAATGGCATAATTCTTGGTAACATTGTCTTAACTTAGCCGCCAAACTACACCGTAATGATTCCACCTCAGGATGCGGATGCGCTAATATAGTAGGCGATCTCTCGAATATGATTACATTGGTGGGTATTTCCAAATCCCAAGGACCTCTGCATAATACATCAAGTCACTTGTGTCCTTTATAATAAATCTAATATAATAATACTAACGATAAAATGAACTTCTTAATCATAGGATTCTCCATGACTTCTTCGGAAGCGCGTCTTTTTAAGGATAACGATTCAGGCGCACCGGGCATAGATCCATTTAGAGGTACTCCAGGTGCGCATATGCCTAACGGATCAGTTATAGGATCGAACTACAAAGTACACTCCGTTAATATCGTATATCTTCGGTTATCCGTTTCAAATACCGTAATTACTTGTTGTTTCAATGACGGCATTTCCCATAAAGATTCTCCGGTCAGTTTATTCCAAAAATAAGGCCGATTTTCACGCTTACTCCAAAATTTTCGCCATCCCTGTTGGATCAACTCCGGTGATAGCTCCGGTTCGATGAAACCACCCATAGGTACATTCTAAACGATGCAGTGCATTAGTATACGCCATTTAGGGTAATTTAAGGCATAACTTACATGAGGCGTTTGCGGCATTGGCATCTGATTATGAGATATTGGTAAATTATGGTCGATTATTACAGGCGGATGCATTTTTATCGGAACTGGTACCATGATATCATGCGGGACATTATCCCAGGATGATGTATTGGGTATATCTTGTTTTATCTCATTCATATCTTCATTCTACAAGCAATATGAAAAAATGGCGGCAAATTTAGTCAAATCGTTGACCTACGTTAGAGGATAATTTACACTTTAGCGAATAATTTACACGATAATATTGACCTTTCATGTCCATTTGTCATCGCTTTACACTTACTTCAACGCCTATGATAAATATTTAGCATAAGTGGTTTTAAATGCTTATTTAGTAATAAATACATAGTTCAGGAAACACTGATAAATTAAATAAAAAATCGATAACAAAATATCACGATTTTTTCCACCCTAAAACACCAGTTTCAACGTTACTTCATAATTTAAATGCGTTAAATCGGTCAACTTTGTCATATTTGATAAAACAAATATGAAAATATTAAATTTCTCGAGTATTTTATCATAAACGCCATATTAACTATGTTATGTTTCGGTAGCGTCGTGAGCTTGACAATGGTTCAAAGTTTAAATGCGAAAAAATCGCATTAATAATATTTTATTTAAGGATTAATATATATGAAATATCTTTGCGGTACTCACAAAGAAAGATCGTAAATAAATATATAATTATTTTACGTAAAGTGACATGCTTCAAGTAGAATTTCTAAACATCAACTAAAAACACACGAACAACACATCGCCATTTTACTACAAATGAACAATTTAATCAGTGTAGCCGCCGAACGCATCGAGTAATTATAACGTGACAAATTACGCGTTAATTAATTATCATTCCTTTAAAGGTAATTTTTACCGTTTAAAAATATTTAAAATTCTATATTAAAGTAATCACATCGATTAATAGAATTAGTTCGTGAATTAATCGCAATTTCGTTGGAGTTATTCGAGATAAGTTACAAGGCGCGGGATTGTAACGCGTCAAAATCTGGTAACACTGTTTTATTTACATTTTACTTTGACAACAGCTTATCAATTGAGACAATTATCAAGGATTTTTGAATAAAATAAAGAAAAATTCGTAATTTTTTACAACATTGTTTCACGATGATTTATAATTCTAAGTGAATTTTATGCTATTGTGAAATGAATCAGGAAGTACGATGAACCGATCTCGTTATATCGATGTTACGTCTTCAAACATATGTGGACCACTGGACGTGTGATACGAGTAAAATTAGTTTACTGTTCGCGAATTTTTATCTAAAATTTTATTTTATTCGTTTATTAACAAATATGATTAATCGACGTATAATTACGCCCTCGGAAATATAACACCGACGTTTTGAATTTCTCATCGGTTATTTATTTAATCAAATAACCGTCACCAGATTGTTGACAATCTGGACAAAGAAACACTGCGGTTTTCTTTGTTTAATACATTTCATCACACGAACCTACAAATGAGATAAAAAAATAGTAACGATTGTTAAAAAAATTTCAAATCGGCCAATATCACAATCGTTCATCCATAACGAGATAAATTTTTATCGAGTAAGTACGATTAGATTTTTTTTCGTTTAGTTTTTGCAAAGCATCGGTGTTTAACATGTTCTTTAATACTTTACCATTAATTCGCGAATTCGACGAGGTTAATTTACAAATAAGGTTTCACCCGCATCTATAATATTCCACCATCTGTTAACTTCAGGGTTCACGCAACGATGGAGGACACCGATGCTATAATACCGCACGAAGAACCATCTTCTTCGGGATTAAACGACATAGTCGAAGGTGGTGGACAAAATGAAGAAAAAATTACCATTCGACATCCCCATCATATCGTACAGAAATTGGTCGCATTGACGTTAATGTGTTTATTGGGATTTGGTAAGTGGTTGGTAAAATACGGCGTTTTAATCGAATTCACTTATGAATTCTTCATACAGGTTCGTACTTCTGTTATGACAATCCGGCCGCTTTACAAGACCATTTTGTTGACGATATGAGATTAAATACATCACAATTCGTGCTCTTTTATTCCTGGTATGCTTGGCCAAATGTCATCTTATGCGCTGTCGGTGGATACTTAATGGACAAGTAATGTTGAAAGTAACCCTCTGGAGTGTACCTTTGGTTAATACTCCGTATTACAGAGTCTTCGGTATACGTCTTGGAACATGTATTTACGCATTGCTAGTGGTCATCGGACAATTAATATTCGCCAGCGGTGTGTACCTCAATATATTCTGGCTCGCTATCCTAGGAAGATTCGTATTCGGGTAATTAGACCATATCAAAGTACATGGAACATATTTGTAATCAAATATTGTGCAGAGCCGGAGGAGAATCTTTGGCTGTGGCTCAAAACAGCTACGCCGTTGTTTGGTTCAAAGGCTCCGAACTAAACATGGTATTCGGATTCCAATTGAGTTTCGCCAGAGCCGGATCATCGATTAATTTCTTCATCATGGAATATCTCTATGGATTCGTTAACAAATACTTCACCGGTTACCAATGCTTGGGAGTGACCTTATTCATAGGTAACTCATTTCCACCTCGTTGTAAATTTCGTGTAACCTGTGGTGCGTTTTAGCTGGCATATGGACGGTGATGTCGTTTCTCAGCGGAGTAATTTTAGCTTGGCAAGACAAACACGCCGAACGTGTGCTAAAAAGGAAGACCGAATCTGCTGAAGAGATTCGTCTTAAGGACGTTAAACACTTCCCCGCCACTTTTTGGTTGACTACATTTACCATCGTGTTTTATTACGGTGCCATATTACCTTTTATAGCTTTAGGAAAGTGAGTCACTTTGGTGTTGTGTTCTCAGCGTGTACTCGATGCTAATGCAATTTTTTTTTCCGTAGAGTTTTCTTCGAAAGGAAATTTGAATTATCACCTACGAAAGCTAATGCCGTGAATAGCATTGTATTCTTAATTTCTACCTTTTTATCCCCCTTTTTGGGCTTGATTGTCGATAAATACGGTAAAAATGTTACGTTCGTGTTTCTATCAACTGTAGTCACCATTATTAGCCATATCATGTTGATGTTCTCGTTCATCAATCCGA
Source organism: Maconellicoccus hirsutus (assembly GCA_003261595.1). Taxonomy (NCBI): domain Eukaryota; kingdom Metazoa; phylum Arthropoda; class Insecta; order Hemiptera; family Pseudococcidae; genus Maconellicoccus; species Maconellicoccus hirsutus. The sequence continues at coordinate 9,393 of QBDW01003040.1, read as the reverse complement.
TAATTACAATGGTTAGTGTGTTTTTTTTTCATATTTTCATTGGAAATTTCAATACGGTAGTCGAGTTGGAAGAATTCATTACCAGAATGCTTCCCACTCTGTCCTTTTTTCTGGCAAAAATATGCAAAAAATTGAAAGTGTTTTTTATCGTTCTAGTGTGTGATGGGAGTTTCGTATTCGATGATGGCCAGCGCATTGTGGCCTCTGATTGCATTAGTGACTCCGGATCATTTACTCGGCACAGCTTACGGGATGTAAGTACAAATATACATCTCATTCGATAACGCTCTAATAAAAATTACCACCGCAGAGCCCAATCATTCGAAAATCTGGGTCTTGGCGTGATCGCAGTAGTAGCCGGTATAATAGTCGACAGCTACGGATACTTTCTACTGGAAGCTTATTTCATATCATGTTTATCTCGTAAGTAAACAATACTCATATGAACAACAACTCAGAATAACCACACTTTTTTCGTAGTGGCTTTACTATCAATAATCATAATTTGGATATACGACCTAACCCACACCGGTTACCTCAACATGAACCCCGCCGAAAGGCTGATTTACGAGAAACGTATCAAGTAAGTACTCCACGTCTTCACCCACGCATGTACTCATTATACCCTTCCCCAATAAATCGACTTTTTTACGTTTATTTTATTGTTTACCTCGAAGCTCCAATACTCGAAACTCGCAGGAGACGGAAAAACTCCTCGATTCGGATTACGGTTCGGTTTCCGAAGACGAGCAAACGCATTTATTCAAAGATACCGTGGTTTCTGACTCAAACGCGGATATGAAAAATTAACCGAGTCGATCACGCTTTGAGAATATGCGCGCGCACTCGATTAGATCTCAGCTTGCTTTTAACGTGATTGGTTCGATATGATATCAAAATTTCGTTTTACATTGACATAGCCTCGTACGTTTATTTTTTTATTTGTTATTTTTATTCTGTGATTATCGATTAAGAGTGTAATTCCAATAACTTGTTCCTTATTTGACATAGCTTCTATGTGTATTTTATCGGATATCATTGTAATTGTGTTACCTATATACTTATTATATTACTGAATATTGAATTTTGATGTTTTTTCCTACAAAACGGAGTAGTTCCTTCTATCGTTGATTCTTCGGTATCCAAGAGAGAATCCCAACATTGTATTGAAGAGAAAATTTCAAAGAAACACTTGAGCTTTATAAAATTACAATTTTTTATAACGATCGAAAGCAAAATAGGCTGGTGATAAAAAATAAAATCAATTTAACAAGTTGTCCAATTTCCTCTCTGTGGATTTTATAAAAGGAAAAATAAACTTACCAAAAAATTCATAAAAATTAAAATTTTTCCTCGTTAAATTTCCTACAAATTATGTCATTAACAATATTCACGAACTTGGGCTACGCTCAATCGCTTGATTTTTCGTTTTTTTGACCTTAAATCTGGAAAAAATGGATTCACGAAGAAATTAATAATAACTAAACATCTCCTCGTGGAATTTCCTGAAAATCATATCATAATAGTGTTTTGTCTGAAACGTATCGTAACAAAAAACACGGTTTAACTGCAAATTACAAAATTCCAAATTAATAACTTGCAATATATTCCACGCTTTTCAGTATAAAGAGCCGACTGAGCAATGGCTATTTTCATAAATTCAACGAAGAATGCAATCAAATTGAAAATCTCGACTTGGCATCCAAAATGAATCCATTTTCATATCAACGTTCAACGAGTTAATAATTATTCGGGGAAATTTAATCAATGTAGTATTCACTACTTCCACATTCGATAAAGCATAAATCGAGTATAAAGTAGAAGGGCACATGAAAAACATCGCGTAGATTGTTCATCTGCAAGTGAAAGGATTGCAAACTTTCAATCAGGTGGTTCTTTTTTTTGAGGCATTTGTTATTCAAAAATCCGCTCCCCAAATTTTAAACTGCCGCAACCCTTTGGGTATCTATCGCATAGAAAAATTTCCCAGGCCAAAAATATAGGTAAAAGTATCACCAATAATTTTTATTCGAAGAATTTTTTTATTCCGAATTTTCCCTTGAAACAAATCAGCAATTTTTATTTTCACGACCAAAATTTCTTATTTTAAATTTTTCGATTATACTCGTAAGTGGCTGAACTTAAACGTTGAAATAATTTATGAGATTATTCTAAAAAATTTTCCATAAATTTTTTTCATCCCCCCTCTCCTCTCCCTCTGTCTCATGAATTTTCGAATTTTACATGAAATTAATTAAATTTTAACTTCGATGCGTAAGCGTCTAAAAATAAGGAAAACATACACAAAATAAATATTTTCGATAAAAATTTGCTAGTTTCATTAATAATTCATTTTTAGAGTAAGCCCCCCTCTACCCCCTCCAATAACATCAGAAGTAAAAATTTGACAAAAATATTTGTTTCGTGATTTTAATGGTAGAAATCATATGAGAGGAGTAGAGCTTTTCAACTAAGGGAGTTTGTATACCAAAGGGGGTTACCAACCCCTATCGTGAACTTGAGGCTGGTCGGACTCCCATATTTGTCAACATTTGTAACTGTTTTTTTACAAGTCCCATTGTTGACTTGACCATTTTCGTTTTTTATAAAAAAAAATAATAAAATTTGCTTATCAAGATTTCAATTTTTCGTTTATTTCCTAATTAGGTGCTTACTAAAAAACTGAAGAAAAAAGAAAATACTTGAAAAAAAATATGTTGAGTGGGGCTAATTATTCTTGGGTCTGTTTTGTAGAAAATTTAATGAACTTTGGTTTTGTGCGAGGCTATTTTTTGATTTTCGCAAAATTAAAAGGAAAATTAAATTTATAGCATTTTTGTTGAAAAATTTATACTTGATTTCATTTCATTTCATATTTGATATTTGATTTGATGTGATATTTTTGATTTGATATTTGATTTTATTCGATATCTGATTTGATAACTTGATATTTCATTTGACGAGTTGATATTTCATTTGAATTGATATTTGATTCTATTCGATACTAGTCGAACCTACCCGTCCTTCGGACGGACTATACGATTTTATTCATAAAAACTATATAAACCATTTGAAAGCGGTTTATATTTTAATAATCTTTGTTGAAAATAATGTACCTATTAACCGGAAATGCAAAATTTTTCGTCAAATGGGCTCGAACCGACCCGAACTGACCCGAACCTATCCAAACGGACCCGAACTGACTTAAATGGGCTCGAACGGACCCGAACCTAGCCAAACGGACCGAAACTGACCCGAACCTATCCATACGGACCCGAACCGACCCGAAACGGACCCGAACCGATCCAAATGGACCCGAACCGACCCGAAGGGACCCGAACGGATCCGAAACGAACCGAATCGACCCAAACGGATCCGAAACGAACCGAATCGACCCAAACGGAACCGAACCGACCCCAAAGGACCCGAAACGGACCGAACCGAACCGACTCTAATGGACTCGAACGGACCGATTTTGAAAACAGATTGAGGATTTGGACCAAAGAAAGGGGCTGAATTAAAATATGCTGCAAATAAAAGTTACAGGGGATACTTTTGGCTATATTTTTTGTAAGAAGAATTTTTCAATGGGGGAATTACCCAAAGAGCTGTAGCAGTAGAAAACCTTACAGAGTAGGTAGTTTTTGAAAAAACGAGGTTCTTAAAAGAAACACCTCCGAACTGCATTAATTTGTGATCTCTTTTACATCACTATCACGAAATTTCGTTAATATTCAACTCGAGTGTACTATTTTCAACATCCATTTCAATTACACCTCTCACTCTGCAGCTCCAAAGGCGAAGCTCAACTCTACTACAATGGAAATACGACGAAGTTAATCGATGAAACGCGGCCCATGCTCTTGACCAATATAACCGACCCGCGAGTCAAAGTACACAGAGCCCTTTTACAATCCATTATAATAATTCGAGGTACTTGAAATTAGCGATACTTGTATAAATGAGAAGTCAAATAAGAAGGCGATAAAATTGCAAAATCTCCATTTAATAAATACTTATAATACAACAGAAATAGACTTGTAATCGAGTTATTTGTAAATTCTGACGAGCGGAGCGTTTTGGTACGCGTAAATAGGTCCGTTGATCGGTTCGACGTCTTGGTACTTGACATTGGCCACGTATCCAGTTTGCTTTTTGTTCTCTTCGATGTTTCCGAATTGTCTTAGCTTCTCGACGGTTTCGGTTAAAGGCATCGTCGAGTAGGTAACTTTCTGTAATCTTCCGTCGGGAAGTAAAACGTAGTAGAGGCCGTTATCTGGGACTTGCTGTTCGGCGACGAATTCGCTGAGGTTTTCAGCCTACGAGTAAACAAGATTAGACGAGCTAGGGATGACGTTGACATACAACTTGACCCTTTCGGTGATAAGGATGAAAGAAAATTGGGTAATGGTAAATTCTAAAATGACGAAATTTAATGACTTAACGTTGTACGTTTTGGAAATGCAACGAGAAGATTATGACACTAAGATAACTGCACGAATAGACATAATAGGTAGCTTAGTCACGACATCTGCAACACTGTGTGGCACGTACAAAAAAGTGATAAAAAAAACCTCCAGTTACATAACCGGCGAATCACTACGAACAATATGTAGATACGCCGCTTATGTAATTTTCCATTTTTTTTTCACCTCTCAACTTGAAAATACACGGCGAAAATTGTAACATCTTGAACAATTGATACGCTTAGTTCATTAGCAATTAAATGGTGATAAGTAGCGCGCTTGCCAAATTACCCGTAACCTTGGAAACACTTACCTCTTTGACGGTGGTTCCCTCAACAGTGGTGGGTTCGGTTTCGGTAACCGGCAAATACGTTGATTTCGGACGAGCAGGTAAATCGAACCGTTTACCGCTTGGTTTCCAACCAGAGGCTGGATAAGGTGCTGGAGACGATGTAGTAGTCGTCGTCCGAGCCGTTGGGTATGGTCCGCCATTAGCCGGAGGAGGCGTGTAGCTAGTATCTGCAGCAGCAGCAGATACCGCGCAAGCAATCAAAGCTAAAGCGATGGTCTGTAAGATGACTCCAAGTTAGGCAAATTCTCACCAGTAGCGTCAAAACAATAAAAACACTTACGTTCATTTTCGATGATAGCACGATGCAGATGTTCACGATATGACAAACGATAACTGAATCTATCACTAAGCAATATGTCAATTGTTTATATACGAAGAAGCCTCTATACAAGTGACACGTATCATAAAATATAGGACCGATATGTAACATTGACCGCTATCCATAACCATTGGTCATCCGATGTTTACACATAATCGTACGAAGAACGTGATATTCATGTTGATTTAGATGCCAAATGGTACAAAGCTCTACCTCGAGGATGTGTCCTTTAAGGAGTAATTTTGGCGAATTACATTTCAGCATCGTACGTTCAAGGAAGCTATTTTCGGAGATGTAAATACCAATGGATCCTCTTCCGCATCAAGGAGCAATTTAAAATCAACAAAACGCCGTATGTTTCCGTAGATGACGAAACCATAAAAAATTCTCGATACTAAATCCCATTTAATTGAAAAAGATAAAAATCACCTCCTCCGTATCCTTCATCAAAAAATTCAAAAAACAAAAGAAGGGTTCGACTTCGCACCTTTTTTTTGGAGGAACATCATAGTTGAGCTCGCAAGGAAGCCTTATCTCTTGTCTATTTCCTCCTTGCATTCGGGGTCTGCAGGGTCTTCCACTGCTACAGAAGAGTGACAAGGGCAATTCCCTCGAAAATTGACTTCTTCAAGAACATAAAAATTGGAAAAAATGGTGGGACAAGTTGCGTCCATTGAATAGAACAATAATAAAATGTCAAGACAAACAAGCAAAAAGCTTATATTGAAAAGATATAAAAAAAGAAAAAAAGCTTCGCAGCTACGAAGCTTTTCAAGACTGGTTTTTCATGAACATACTACTAAAATACCACCACAAAGAGCCATTATTCTAATTGTTCTACATGAGGTAAGATTGAAAACCATTAAAAGAGACTCAAAAATCACGTTTTTGAGACTGAAAAGTGGTGGTGGTGAAGGGGGGAGATCGATATCCCCAACAGGCAATATTTGAGCACCCAATGCAGGTACATGCCGAAGCACGACCTTCTACGTCAATTGAGAGGAGGGGCTATTGCCATGACACAAAATTTAAAACCACTAAAAAGACCCAAAAATCTGGTTTTTGGAGACTAAAAAGGTGAGGGGGAGAGGTAAAAGGTCGATACCCCCAAAAAGGCACTGTTAGGGCACCCACTACATGTACATACCAAAGGACAACCTCCTAGATCAATTTCGAGGGGGGGGCAAAATTGAAAATTGCTAAAACAGACCCAAAAATCTGGTTTTTGGAGACTGAAAAGGGGTGGGGGGAGGTGAAAGGTCGATACCCCCAAAAAACACTTATTAAGCCACCCACTACATGTACATGCCGAAGCACGATCTCCTAGGTTAATTTGGGGAGCTGCTACTGCCACGACACAAGATGTTCTTTCAACACGCACTATTTTGACTACAACGATTCAGGGAAGCCTACTTATTCAGCCACGCGACGTATGTTATCAGCGAGTAGTAAAACGATATGTTTCACGCTTCCGCACCCCGTGTGTCAACTGGTTAACTCCGGATCCCCTTCTCGCATCCTTTATCAGAAAATCCGAAAAATATGAAAAAAATTTCTGCAATTTTTTTTTGAGAAATTTGAAATACCAACAGAAGAGCTTTTGGGCACCTTGGGCATGAGATGATTGCAAAATTTCAAGTTAATTGCGGTGTTCTGAAATTTAAAAATTCTGGGGATTGTGAAAAAGCCCTTAAATTGCACATACAGTAAAAAATTACTATCTGACGTAGCGTCAATTTGAAATTAACCTAATTTTTGTAAGATTCTGTAAACTTCACCTCTTACTGCAAGACATACGATGCAAGTCATCGAGAAGGTTGCAAGGTGCTCCACAGCGAAAATTACGTACTTTTTTTAATGCTTTTCGCTTGCAAAATGTAACCTACCTAAGCCATTTGACCTGCTATGAAATATGATTTGTATAGAACTTGGTTGAGGAAAGATGAAGTAATGAACTTGTACATTCAGAGGGAGGTTGTTTTCGATACATTTACAATAAATCGAAGAGTTAGCTGTAATGATTCGTTTTTGGTGGAAGTTATCGCTTCAAGATGATCTATTTTTTTTTTTTTTAATACTAGAGCGCAATTTCTCGAAATAACACCATTAATAATATTATTTAAATAAGTATCCAATTTCTGAAGTAGATGAGCGAACCGATTTCTCTCATGACTCTTCTCTTGACATTGTCCATTCAACCATCCATCAACCAGGAAACGGTTCTTCGAAAGATAAAACGTGAAAACACTCAGCTCAGCAATGCAAAAAATAATGCAAGTGCTCGAACAATCTACCAAAGATCTACCATTCTCGATGACCTAACTGCATCGCATATGTAACACATCTGCAAATTGATGTGTAAGTGTAATCTAATATTCTCGAGGAGATCATTGTTCAATTTCATCTACGATAATAACCTATCATCAAATTAAAGTATCAATCGTGTATGTAGTATGTACACAACGCCGCAGTGTTACCATTGAAAGTCATTAATTGAGTTATTACACAAGATATCTCCTCGACATCCAATAAAGTTTACCCAAGTTTGAACTCTACTCGTGGCTAAATAATAAAAAAAAATTGAAATTTCACACGAGGATAAATTTTCTTGGTAATTTTTCCAAATAACGTGCTCTCGAAAAGGAAAGTTTGCGCGTGTTACGAAATACGACGCTTTTGCCTTAGCGTCGAGATATTCACGTCATAAAAATATTAATGCGTCTAACACACTTAACACGTTGAACGCGCTGTTAAAATGATATTAGAAAAAGTAACGTTTTTATGATATCAAATTGCATCGGTCATAATCTATTATTATAATTTACACGGAGTACGAGACCGAGTATACGAGGCGTTTGTACGTAGATTATTCGATGAGCCGACATGCTACCGCTAAGAATGGATATCGAAGGACGACTAATGTCTCATCATAACGTGATCCTAAATAGCCCGTAATTGTGACCTCTTTAACATCGCGAACGTCTTTCGCACAAAGCGCTATTAATTTTGAAATTATCGCCGAGAAATGAACGACGATCGGTGGACGTTTCAAGTTCGAGATCTAGATTTTCGTTTCGCGATAATGAGCGAAGGTGGAAAATCAACGAGGATAGGTATCCTTAGCGAGATGGACAGGTTGAAGATAAGTGTCAGCGTGGTTGAGCGGATCCTTTGTGTGTAGAAGTATTGAGTAAGTGAGAGGTATTGCGAGAAGGTTCGATGGATAATGGAAAGAAAATACGTGTAGTGTCCATGATCTGAGACAGATTTTGAATGTTTTTCGAGTATTTCTAGGAAAAGAAGACATTTTGAAATTCATTATTAGTAATTAGACCGAGAACAGAGTAGAAAGTAGTTTTTACGGAGAGGAAATAGGATCGATATTTTGATTTTGATGTTTCTGCATAAACACATGAAATTAAAATTTTTGTTAATGATGTTTCAATTTGCAACATCGATAATTCGATATCGATTTCGACGTCTCAATTTCGGAATTACGATTTCGATAATTCGATTAGGATATTTCAGCTTTGATATTCAAGTATTGAAATTTCAAAATCGATATTTTAGTGTTAATTTTCCAGTATCGATATCTTAGTGTTGATATTGCGGTATCGATAACTTGGCATTGATATTTCAATTTCGATATTTAAATATTGATATTTCAAAATCGATATCTTGGTTTTGATATTGTAGTATCGATACCTTGACATCGATATTTCAATTTCGATATCTAAAAATTGATATTTTAGTGTTAATTTTCTAGTATCGATATCTTAATGTTGATATCGTGGTATCGATACCTTGGCATCGATATTGCAATATCGATATTTCAAAATTGATATCTTGGTTTTGATATACTAGTATCGATATCTTAGTGTTAATATTGCGATATCGATACCTTGGCATCGATATTTCAATTTCGATATTTAAATATTGATATTTCAAAATCGATATCTTGGTTTTGATATTGTAGTATCGATACCTTGACATCGATATTTCAATTTCGATATCTAAAAATTGATATTTTAAAATCGATATTTTAGTGTTAATTTTCTAGTATCGATATCTTAGTGTTGATATCGTAGTATCGATAACTTGGCATCGATATTGCGATATCGATATTTCAAAATCGATATCTTGGTTTTGATATACTAGTATCGATATCTTAGTGTTAATATTGCGATATCGATACCTTGGCATCGATATTTCAATTTCGATATTTAAATATTGATATTTCAAAATCGATATCTTGG
>QBDW01003037.1:0-11978 GCA_003261595.1 Maconellicoccus hirsutus | reverse complement strand
GACAATTTTAAGCAATTTTAAACATATTTTGATCAATTTTAAATTGTTTTAACTACATTTTGACATTTTTTGTGCGATTTTTAGAAAATTTTTTGTCAATTTAATCATTTGGTACAACTTGAATAACTTTGAAGAATTTTAACAACATTTTCACTAAATTTTCAAGAACTGGTAAGCGAATTTTTCAGCTCACTAGTTCTAGATCGGTAGTATAATGATTGTATTTCTTGGGGTTTTGGAACATTTTGTGTGCCTATTTCATATAAAAATTTTCGTTCCAAAATACTTCATTCCTTGATCTTATTTTATTTTATGCTTTTCACAAAATTTAAAAAACGTTAAAAAATTACTGTAAAGCTATGAAAAAAATTGGGTTTTTTACAAAGCTTTGGTTTGAGTATTTTTTAAAACATTTTTTATATTTTCAATTCATATTATTAATATTTCAAAATTTTATTTAACTACTTCTTCAAGAATATTTTTTTGTAACCCCCTCCCTCACCTGTAGCTGCTTCTCCTCGATTCAATCCTCCTGAAGAAATGCCTATACTGGTATGAAATTAAATTTCCTCAACTGGAGTGTATTCCAACGAAAATACATTCAGTTAAATGTCACATTAACGTCCCCTCGAATTGTACCATAGAAGCTTCATGGTTGCATGAACGTCGACAAAAACTCTCCCTTTTATTGTTACGCATCTATCGAATTATAATACCGGTAAAAATATGGAAGATTAAAATTCTCGATAAAACTTTTTTAAAGGTATGTTTTCGCGAAAGGGAGAAAAATCGATAAAAAACTACAAACGTTCGAAATTTATGTTGGAATAGAAAAATTAAAAATTAATAAAGTCGTTTTAATTCACGCTTTAAAACCCATCGTGGTTCTCCATTCGCGTATATAAATTTCAAATACGATGAAAATTTTATCACGAGTTATGTCTACGCACGTGTATGAAGGTATCACGTGGAGGTATTTTGGCGAAGTCAAATTTACTCGTGCAATGTTGCCATAACGAAGACGAAAAAGTGATTTTTGTTTCGTGGTCAAAATGAACAGCACGTATTTACTTTTGTAGATTAAATAATAAGGCTTTTTAGCGGATTAATAAGACAACGTATCGAATTAATTTAGAATTTATTTTCTCTATCGGGAAGTTACGATGTTAACAAATTAGAAGATTAAATAGAGTTAGAGAAGCCTCCGGGGATATATTCAGTATATTTATGCATTCAAGGAATAACTTTTCCATCGTCTCGTACGTCGGTAAAGGGAATTAACCTTAATAACTTCGAATCGAAACAAACTTGCAAATTAATTTACTCGAGGAATTTTTCCATGAAATTTTACCCATTGGAAAAATAATTTTTGTGGACTATAACGAACACGTGTATTTTTTCCTGGTTTTTGCCTTGGCGTTATTAAAACCAAGCACAGAAGATGAATCAGTCGCCGTAGGGTGATTTGTTCTCTTTGTGGATTTGTCTGGAGTTGGTAGTTTCCATGGAAAAAATTCCAAATTAATATTTTACGCTCAAACGTGAATTTTTTTCGGTAGGAATCAATAAGATACTTTGCGAGTTGTATCTTTGTGTTCAGGGAATATCGTTGTCTGACGGAGGTCTCGTCAAGTCGAACTTAAAAGCGAAAAATTGCTGATGCATTAATAAAAAATTTTCCAGATAAATATATTTTTAATAAATTTTAAAGCGAAGTCTCCCAGACGAAGTTACCGGAGACAGTCTCTGGTGTAATTCTACAGTTCGAAGTATTTTGAGGTTTTTTTTCGACTCGATGTGGAAATCGGGGGAGGGGGGATGATGATGGTGAAAGTATTTTAAAAACTGGGGTTCGATCGATGACGTCATCGAATTAATTTTAGGCAAATTAATTACGCTATTAAACGGAGAACTTTTTTGTGGTAAAATGTAAATAAATTTTTGTTTTTCATTTACATAATTTTTCAAGTTGAAATATTGTTTAAAAAACGAGCATTCCCCTCCCCCCTCTAAAAAACCCTTCGCACTGGAGCTGGTATGAGCTAGTGACGTCATCAACAGATCTAGAATAACAATATAAAAAATTGATTTAACGTTAATCAATAACGTCATTAATGTAAATGTAATTTTTTATCGTTGATTTTTTAGTTGGTGTACGTAAAATTCACTCGATATTGTCATAAATTTACGTTGGACAATTTTTTTACGCGTTAATCAGCGTATAAACTGATTGATGACGTCATTGTTTGAACACTATGAAAAAAGATTTGAAAATACTATATTTTGCTTCTTAAATTCGCATGTACCATGTTGTGACGTCATCGGTTCTACTTTTTATTAAATTTGTGACGTCATTTTTTTATTTATAAAATATTTTTATGAGATTGAGAGGGGTTGGAACTTACATAAATTGCTCGGTAAAAAACTCTACCAAAAGTTTCTCTTTACATCAATGACGTCATTACTTGTTTAATCAGGATTTTTAAGATTTCAATGAGGGAAACTAAAACCTGCATAAACTATCGAGGGGGGCTAGGGCTGTGAAACGTTATTAAATGAATTGATAATGCTGAGCTAAACGTTTTGGGTATAATGTATTCAACCTAAGGAGCCTATGACGTCATATGTGTTCATAAGAAGAAGGGGAAAGATGCGATAAATATTCGCAACATACTTGTAAGTGAATTTATAATGTTCAGCTAAAGATTTTTGTTATAATCTGTAATCTGTCTAACCAAAGAAGACCATGACGTCATATTCGGTTTATGGGATGGAAGGGAAAGTGAGAGGAGATTTATGTTTTTAAGCAAGCTAATGCTTGCTAAAATGAAACTGAAAAATTTTTAATTCAATTTCGTTGGTCAGCGTGGCTACGTAAGTGACGTCATGTGTTTCTCAAGTTGGATGATTTTATTTATCTATATCTCAATGACGTCATTTCCATCGATAGTCAATATAGGTAAGGTCAATATACGGAAAGATATTACTTAAGAGGTTGATGATCTGTTGAAAATTTCACTTTCGAATATTGATAAGTTCATCGTATCATGTCGACCAATGACATTATCGGTTGAACTCGACGTTATTATTCGTGAAATATTCATCTCGATAAATAAAAATTCTATTTTTGAAAAAATTTCTCCATCAAAAATATTACTAGAATTCGTGAAAAATGACGATAGCGAATAAAATCGTAGAAATCGTACGAATTCCCTTTTCAATAAAAATCGAATATATTTCCCTTTCAAATGCAAAGTATCATACAGTGTGGTTCGTAACTTCGCGCATCCTTTTCAAGGGCAACGCAAGAGTACTTTTACTCTCGCGCGATACGTGTTGCCTACTCTTTCAACGCGACGGAGGCAGAAAGGCATCGAAAAATCGACAATTTTATCCGCTGTTTTAATGAACCGACGATTCGCGAGCGTGGGAGAGAATCCTCGCGAGATTATGCGGCATTTTAGGGCACGTGCGGTAGAACGTCGACGTATCACCGAAGTCTGATTGGATCAACTTGGGGGTTGATTTGAGCTATTTTCAGTCACGAATCGCTTTTATTTGTTTAAAAGCGTTTTCGAGTTTATCGCGTTGTTCAGGTGAAAAAAAAAATTGAAAAAATGCGAAATTTATTGCGTTACGAAAGCAGGTTTTTTCCATGAATTTATTTTTGAAGCTTTTTTCCTTACGTGAATTTTTTTAGAATTTGAATCAAACGAATTCGAACTAAACTTTTTGTTGTATTTTGTGTTATTTCTCTTAGGAGTTCGGTTAATTTTTCTATGCTAAAAATACACTTCGTGAGGGGGGAGGCATCCGCAATATTACGAAAATTTATTCATCAAAATTAACCTTTCAAGTGCAACGTTCGTAAAACACGCCTCGAAGGTTTACGACGCGACGTTGACGTTTCAAGGCAGCAAAATGGAGAACGAATGGCCGAAGTCTATGGAAGTCGTAAATTTGATAAATTCTCCAACTTGTACGAACTCGAAGTCATTCGCTTGTACGAGTTTAATAAGGTATTTTGACACATGTAAAGTTAAACTTGTCGGCTAAAATTAAAAGAATGTTTTTTCCAACAAAACAGCAAACTTTTACGTGTAAAAAAGATGAATTATTTATAACGAAAATAACGATGTAGATATTTAATAATACAGTTGTAAACAATAGGAGAGAAAAAGCGAAAACGAAACCTCGGCGTGTCATCTTTCGGCGCGATTATTCATCGGAACGTGTCATTTCGCACGTTAGAGCTCGTCTTTTGGCTGGCTTTTAAAACAAATGTCATCGATATTGAAAACGCGACGAGCGACGTTTGTTCGACGGTGAAAATTTAAATAGTCGCGAGATACGGCGCGTTTTGTCTCGTGAAACAAAACGGTTCAACTTGTGTGTAACGAATTGTAAACTTCCGAAGAATGCGAAACAAGCTGCCTCGTGTGAATGATTAAAAAAGAAGAGAATTTACCATCGTATAGTTTCCTTTTTTCACGGCTCGTTTAACTCGGTTGACGCAGACAGAAATTTGTTTTAATTTTATTTCCTTTTTTCGACGAGTTTTTGTTTGCTCGTATCAGCGTAGTTGATATGGAATCCCTACTGTATCGTTTAAAGTTTTTTTTTTCTATGGTGAAATTCTCCGTTTAAATATTCGACGATGCGTTTGCGAATACGAATGTGGGGTTTCTTGCGTGTAAATCTCGTTTAATATTTGGGAATTTAAATTAACGTAATGATACGAGTGCGCGGACTTGTGGTATTTACGGTTTTTAATTATTTCGACATATTCGAGGTAGGAAAATGTGCCAAAAAAGTGGTCAAATGTCTTTATTAGGTTATTTTATTTATTACTTCGTTTTTTCAATTTTTTTTATAAGTAGGCGGTTTAAAAAAAGATATATTTCCGTCAAAGAAATCTCAATCATCTTGAAATTCTCAAACTTTTTATGGAAATGTTAAAGAAATTCAAAAAATCTTTAAAAACGATAAAAAAACATGAAATTACGATTTTTACCGAAAAATGTCGAATATACCCGAAAACCTCCGAATATACCCGAAAACCTCCGAATATATCCGAAAACCTCCGAACGTACCCGAAAACCTCCGAATGTACCGAAAACGTCCGAATATACTCGAAACGTCCAGATATACGCGAATAATACCGAAATCATCCAAATATTGCTAAATACACTCGAACACTCAATGAAATCAAGAAATCAAATTCAAAGCACGTGTAACTTATACGAAATCCTTTTGAGGGTTGCTCCCAAGACCCCCTTCCTTACTTTCATCTCGAACACACAATCGTCTCGATATGCATAAAAATTCAACCTCATTTAAGCATTTCAACTCCGTAAGAAGTTCACGAAAAACCAACTAAAGAAAATAAATTACCAATCATTGTTGAAAAATCCGAAAAGTTGAAATTTCACCGTATATTTCCAACTTTTCAGAAAATTCAAAGAATGGAATTACGTGGAATCAACTAGTGTTATAAGATGCTTGAAATTCTCGTGGAATACTCTTTTTATACGATTTTTCTTTTAGTTACGTTTTGATTTAGTGTTCAGTCAGCAATAAGAATGAATTGCAAGTGTTGCCACATTGTTAAAGTTCAATTTCGTTGGAAAAAATTCCATCGAAGTCTTAATTCCGAAAGTCAAAGTTTATACTTACATTTAGTCTTTTGTAAACGAATAAGCTACAAGATAGGTCAACGTATTCGAAATACGAGGTGATGAAGGCAATTTTAGAATTCGTTCTCGTCTTATTTTTCACGATGACAAAATTGTGTAATTTTAATTGGAAAATTCTTCTTGGATTTTTCACGTTCCAGTGTGCCCATTTCATAAGCGATGAATGGAAAGAACACGTTTTAAATTATGTCGAGAAATTTAAAATGAAGTATGTCGTGAAAAATGTATTGTTATTCATTCGACCAGCTTTTTGATTTGAAATGGAAATAGTGTAATATGATCAAACCAAAAAGCGCAGGCGTTCTCGAGGGAGAAATGGAGGACGTGTAAAGTTTACCGCATTCAAATACAAAGCTCGATATTAAAATCATCTTGTTTTTTCCTCATTACGAGTTTTCCAAGGTATCATTGCAAAGGGGTTGTGAAAAATTCGTTATTAATATTTGAATTAAATTCGCGTACGAACTTCCTGTTATTGGGGATGGGCTCAGGAAATGAGAAATTTTCGTGCTTTATGGCGAAAAAAATAATTTCACGTTTTTTATTATTTTATTAGTACGTCGTCGTGATGTGATTGTATTCTTAAGAAGCTTATCGTAATTATTATTGAAATTTTTACGCTATGATTTCAGTGGTTTTCTTATGGATCACTTAGGAATACTCCGAGCGCCGACGTAAATTTCCCGCGAGTCATCGCGGGAAGTCGCTTTGCCCCTTCGCCCCTTGATTTAAGAATATTTTTGTGGTTGTATTTTTCTCTGAGCGATTTTTCAGGCATATTTTTCAGTAATTTTGCAGCAAATTGTGTATAGACCCTCTTCCTCTTCCCATAAACGATACTGCAAATTTTTATTACAAAAATAGGAGTTCTTTATTTTTATAGTTGTTCTCGTTCAGAAAAATCTTCAAATTCCATTTCTCTTCTCCTCTCCTCCTCCCCCCTTCCTCCGATAAAAATCCTGACACCAAAACTGTTCATTGTAACTGGATATGAATTGCTATATTTTCAACGTGATTTGTATATTGCAGCAGAACATATTTGATTGCAGTTGCATATGAATTGCAACATGACTGCAATAGTTGAGTCATGAATCGTCTTGCAATTGTATGTGGATTGCAAGCTTTATTGTCGATTAACCGTGAAATAAGAAAGACATGCAATTACAATGCACCGTATAATTGCAATTTCATTTGGAATAATGTTTGAGTTGCAACTGATCATGAATTGCAATTTTCATGAAATAATGATTCACGAAATATGATGGAAAATGGATAAAAAAATGAAAAGAAAAAATATAATAAATTAACAAATGAGAAAAAAAATCGAAAAAAAGATTCAAAAAACAAAAAAGAGATGAAAAAAATCGAAGAAAAATAAAAAAAAAAACAGAAAAATGGTAAAGAAATTGAAAAAATTGAAAGAAACTAGAAAAATATAAATTAAATAAAATCCAAAAAAAGTGAAAAAAAGCGAAAAAAATTGTAAGTGATAAAAAATTTGGAAAAAAACTGAAGAAATCAATAAAAAATAAAGTTTGATAAAAGTTTGGAAAATAAAACAAGAAAAACGTGAAAAAATCGTAAAAAATTTTTCAAAAAATATAAGAAAAAGATTAAAAAAATAAAAAATTCAAAAAAATGCGGAAAAAATAAAAAGATGAAAAAAATAAAAAAATGGGAAAAAATTGTAAAAATGTGAAAAAAGATGTAATGCATATGACACTGTTACTTACATGTTAATTATGATCTATTGAGTCATGAAATGAGATTTCTCAATTATAACCAAATTCCATTGCAAATTGATATGTATGCAATTTCAATTTAAATACAATTTCAAGTAGATTGCATATCAATTGTAAATATGCAATAATTAAACCGTGAAGCGTAACTTGAATCTTGCAGTTATGATGTCTCTTGAAATTATGTATTTGAAAATATTACATTTGATCGTAGAAATTGAGTCATAAAATAACACCCAACGATTGCAAGTATTTTTTTTTTCGGAAAAATATGTACACAGAAGTTGATGCAAATCTCAAAGCTATCGATCTTCCTACAACTTTATATTTTTACGACGTGAAAATTTTTTAATTTCATCTGTTGCTGAAAACACATGTTAACAAAAACATAACGTTTCGAAAAAGTGAAAAAAAAAACGCAAAATGAGAAAAAAAACAGACTTCAAAAAGCACTTAAATTTCTTTTCTCATTTCCAAACTCGATCAGCTCGTAAGACTTTATAGAGGAATAAAAATCACCGCATACGCGTATTCTATATTTTATTACGCAATAAATATCAAAGTCGACAAAAAATTATGAAACTAACGAGCATTAAAAGTAAATTTGAAAACGCACACTAGCATATGTTTCCGTTGTTTTAAAACGAGTAGAGAACACTCGAGGCACGTGTTATTAATTCTCGGCGAACTTTTTCGCAAGCCATTATCTTAATGTTTCCAAAGAGGAAAATATCCTCGGTTGTAATTTTTTGTCAATATGATATTTTTAAGTTGAAAACAAGGCGAACGACGAACGTGTATTTATAAGCGAGAAAAAATAAGTAATTTTATAAATAAAGCATTTGTTCTTTATAAGTTATCCGCGAAAAAAAATATCATTAACTTAGTCACGTCTTGAAATACTAAAACTGGATACCTTGTAATCTTGAAAATGTTACTCTTTCAATTTATTTCACTATATTTTGACGGGCTCTACGACGTCAATGGTTCGCAAAATTGCGACGTTTTTTGCACGCTAAATTTGACGCGGAAAAAAATCGCGATGAATTATTAATACGTAGACGTGTTTGGTCGACTTGTTTGGAAAATTTCGTTCTCGAAGCGTTTATTATGGTATAAAGGTAAACCAATTTCATGATGGGTATTTGGCTCGTACTCGATACGTTCACGCGGAGAAAATTAGGATCGTTACGTATGGCGACTTATTATACGTATCGATTTTTTTACTCTCTTTTTGGTTCAATGATTCGTCGATGTTTGTTAATTTTCAAAGGTGGAGGTAAATTCATCCTTTGGGTGTTTTCCGATGGCAGCAAGCGAGGATACGTGGAGTTGAGGTTATTACTCGCAGTAATTACGAGGTAGCGCTTATGGCTCAAGTTGAGTATGAAGTGTGACGTAAAGTGTAAAGTAACGTTGAAGTGTTATTTCTCACGTGTTTCTTCAAATACCTCGATTTCATTTGAATATTTCATTTTGGTTTAAAAATAAATCCCCAAATAGGTTTTACCGTGAAAAATGAGGTATTTTTGAGAGGTAAATCAAAGATTTTTGAATTCTTAATGAGGATGATTCTTCGAAAAGGTCATTTTTCATGGTGTTGATGTGTGGAAACGCGTTTATCAGAAATGTTGGCCTATCATCAAAATTGAAGGGGCTGGAGTGAAATGAAAACTTGTAAATGTTATAACTCCTTCATTTTTCAAATTATGCTAAAATAATTTTTTGCATTTTTATAAGTCTTTTTACGTTCTACAAAAAAGGCGATGACCTATTTTTGCCTATCTCGAAAATCCGAAGGTGCGCCGTTATTTGCAAGACAAAATTTCTTGGAAATTTTAGTTTTTCACGTCAAATTTTTCGAATGTTTTGTCTTTCAAGTAAAGGTGCACCTTTAATTTCGATGATAGGCAAAAATAAGTCGTTACCTTTTTCATAGAGCTTGAAAAGATGCACAAAAAATGTAATAACTTGTTTTTGCATAACTTGAAAATTAAAGGAGTTATGACGTATGTGAATTTTGTTTTTCGATTTAATTCAGTGACGTCATCAATTTGTTTTTAAATTTAATTTAACGTTTTGAAAAATCTTTAAAATAAGTAGATGATTTTTTAAGTGAAAGTCGAGACGCGCATATTTTGATCAAAGAAAGTTGGAATTTGTCGTGGAATTTTAAATTTTGTTTCAATTCTACGAAATTTACTCGACAAACGTTTTGATTAATTAATCAACGCATTCCAAAACTAAATATAGTCTTCGTATGAATTTCTGCTGTTTCTTTTCAAAAGCAATATTGTTATTAACGAAAAATTTCCCGAAATATTATCAAAAGTAGAAAAATTTCGTTCATTTTGATCAACTCGACCACGTATGCGAATACAATGGAATGAATAGAAAAATATTTCCAACTTTTGCTTTGAAATTTGAAATTACAAAAGTGGAAATATTTTCACGAAGATAATACACGTGGGTGACCAACGAAAAGAAATGTTTAATATACACATCGAACATAATAAACGACAGATATCGAAATTTCGCCAATATTTTGTCATCGAGTAGAAAAAATGTTAATTTCGAAAAAGCGTGAGTAACGTATACAACGAATATCTCGATTTGAAAAAATAAAAGCGACGCTATCGTGAAGAGTAATAACGCTAAAAAAATCGCGCTGCAGATGAGGGTTTGTTGAAAATGTGTACAATTTACGAAAATAGTATCTTTAAAGAAGAGGAATTTTTATGCTAAAAAGTAGTTTGTTAATAAATGAAGCGAAACGGTAGTTGATAAAAAAAGAAGCGAGAATTTACGAGATTTTTTTCTGTTTATATGCTTCAAACGACGGTGTTTTTTTTTGCGAAATATTTCGAATGTAATTTTATCATTCGCATGAGTCGACGTTTTCAATGTCGCTGCGTATCTCGGAGTGAATTTTCCTACAATTCGATTGATCGTGCGGAATTGATTGACATTTACGATACCTTTAGTGGAGTGTTGAATCGTACATGATTTTTGACCCAATTGGGTATTAATTAAAAAATATCAATCGGAATCGTATCATGCAGATATTTGAAAATTGCATTATCTATTTAAGTTATTTTTAATAAGCTCAGTTAAATCGTTTTTAATACGTTTGTCATATGTAAAAAATTCGCCCACGTTTGAAAAATTATTCTGTTTTTTTTCTCTGTATTGTGAGTATAGAAATCATTTTATCGATGTAAAGGTCAAATGGAGTAAGTGCACTTTCATTGCGTTTTTTTTTCGTCACGAGTTAATGAAAAGAATTAAATTAAGTCGCGAGAAAAATATTTCCGAAAGCTTTTTCTTGTATATTTTTAATTTGTCATTCGTAATGATTACGAGTTTTTTGCGTTTTTATTCGCTGCTTTGTCAGTATCACTTCAACAGGTGTGAAGAGCAGTTTTGATGCTTTTTTAGAATTAATTTCTTACGTGATCGATCAAAGTTCGTGTGGGAAATGTCACAGAGAAGTAATGAAATCGCGTCGTATCGAATTACTTCGTCGTTATTGTTTTGTGACGCTGTGAAGCAAACAGAGGTGTGATAAAAAGTAGGGGTTTCGAGTTTTTTACAAGTTGCTGTTGGGACTAAACGTAATAAGAATGAGAATTGTTTTTACGGAAAGAGAAAAATTTGTTGAGTGAATTTTCCTCGAAAATTGCAATAAGGCGTTTATTTATTCGAAATCGAATTATCCAAATTGAACGTTAAAATCAAAATGTAGAAATTGAAGTGTAAAAATTGGCACGTCGAAATGAGAAAATCGATTTTGAGGCATTGAAATCGAAATAAACGTGATGTCAGGGCTAGAAAGTCGAAAATTGGCTAAAATTGAAACATCAACCGTGAATTATGGAAATTAAAATATCGAAATGATGAAACGAAATTAAAAGCACTACAAAACTGAACTATTGAAATTGAAATATCAAAAGAGGAATAAATATTGGTGTCAACATCGTGATAAAATCAAAATTGAAGCGTCGATATCGAATTTTCAAAGTCAGAAATTTTGAATATTGAAATGAAATCTACTAGAACCAAAGAGCAGAAGTCGAAATATCGAAATTGAACCATAAAAATCACTCGTATTTCTCAAAATATCGATATAGTAAGCATGGGTATCAAAGTATCAAAATCGAAATATCGCTACTTAAATGTCCATATTGAAATATTCAAATTTAGACATCGAAATCCAGTTATCGATATTAAAATACAATATTATAATCAAACATCGCTGTTAAAACATCGTCATCGAAACATTGATATCAAAATATTGAAATTGAAACATCGAAGTTGATGTATCGATACTGAAACGTCAAAATTAAAATATCGATACTGAAACATCGAAATCAAAATATCGATATTGAAACGTCAAAATCGAAATATCAAAATCAAAATATCGATATTGAAACTTCAAAATCAAAATATTGATACCGAAATATCGAAATCAAAATATCGATACTGAAATATCGATATCAGAATATCAATATCGATACTGAAACATCGAAATCAAAATATCGAT
>QBDW01003034.1:0-20160 GCA_003261595.1 Maconellicoccus hirsutus | reverse complement strand
TTGTGAAAAATTTGATAAATTTATCAAGTTTTTCACTTTATGAGGTTTGAGGTTGCACTTATCGCGACATCACTGCACAATGTTTTTACAGTAATTAAGATAAATATTTATGTTTTATAGCTAAAAAAAGAAAAACAGAAGAGGAGGAAAAAGAAACGACTGAAAAACGAAAGTGCGGATGCGCAGAGGAAATTAAAGGTAAGCTACTTTTTATAATATTTAAATTGTTCATATCTTTGTTAATTTTCTGTTTTTAATTTTTCAGATATTAAATTAACCTTATAAGAATTGAAAAAAGACATCAAAATTATAGTGCAGTTTGTACATAAATATAAAATATAATTTCAAAAAAAATTGTATTCATTTATGTCTTATGATTTCCTGGTATTGCGAGCAAAAAAGGCGCATTTCATCTAGCAATTTGCTGGAAGGCACTAACAAAAATGTGACACTTTTCCCAGCAACTTGCTAGCACATTATGCTAGCAAAAATGCCAGAACTAACAGTCTCAAAATCATACTAGTTTTTTGCTAGGAACATTTGCCAGCTAGATTGTCAATTAGGTGTTGGCTTTTGCTACGCTTTGACGGGCAGTCTAATATTGGTTTAGTTGATGCATGAATCTCTTTTCTCATATAGAAGTTTATCTTAGTAGCAGTTGGTTATTGTTTTTAAAATTATCGATTTCTCTATTTTCAGGTAACCAATCGTTGTATTAAGTTATTTGTTTTTTCTGTTAATCGTATCACCAAATTAAATAAACGCTATTTTCAGTGCAATCGACTTAATGCATTACCCAACTCGTTACTCACATGTCGATAAACATTATATAAACTGTTTTATTTGTCATTATTTATTTATTTATTTATTTATTTATTTATTTATTTATTCATTCATTCATTTTTTGTTATCTATTTTCTAATATTTGCGTCTCGTAACCTGCTCTCCGCCAAAAAAATATAAGTGAATTTTTAAATTCTGCCTTATTCTAAAATTTTGTTTAATTTTCCAGACTCATACTTTATAATTATTTATTAACAAAAAAAAATTAAGAAAAAATGAAATTAAAAAATGAAATGAAAATTATGGGAGATTTTTGTTCACAACGTAACGTCATCTCATTCATAATTGGATACCGCCCGACGAAAGACATTGACCGCGAGGACGAGTAAAAAATGCGATAATTTCAAAAGTGATATACTTTCTAGTTTTTGGTTCGTCATAGCGCAGAAATTAGTTCCAAGTTTCATAGCGTGTTGAATTATTGCGCGTTATTTGTTGTTTTTTTTTATTATATATTAAAAGAAATAATGACATTGGCGATGTTTATGCGTGTTATATATGAGAATGTAATCGAACCCATCCACGGTTATAATACGGAGAAATATCGTTCTTTTTCGTACAATTAAAGTGTGAGAGAATTTCAAATTGACGCGTTAAATTGTTACAATAACCCATATTTGTTTTTACGTTGACGTATTTTAATTCAATTCAGTATCGTAGGTGTAACCGTTAAACAATTGAATTATCTACAAAAATGGAAATAATTTTTTTTAGTAATTTATTCGCTTTCGTTTTTTGGAATGTTTATAATTGAGATTTTCTTTGGGTTTGTTACAGATTGTTGTATGATTGAAGGAAGATGGGAAAAGTGCGGAATTCTTCGAATATAATCAGGTAGGTTTTAAATGATGATTACCAAGTAGCAAGGGTAATTTTAATATTTGATATGGACACGTTTCTTGATAATGGAAGTTAGCCGGAGGTTGAATTGAGATTTATGGTAATTTATGCAAAATGAATGACATATGGGGGTCAGAAAAATACTTCTAGGTATCATCAGCTATGCTAATACGTGAGGGTGCTTCTCTCATGTGTAGAAGAAATTGTCCCATTATCAAATTATTCAACGTTCCAGCACGTATTGAGAAATTATGAGACATGGATTTTAGTTAAAGTTGATTAAATCAGCTTCTTCAAGTTGCAGTCCACTTCAACTGACTTTGTTGAGTTGATGTAAATTTAGTACCGTAATTGATTGAATGCCGACAAGGGATTCAACACGAAGGTGTGTGCAGATTCCTTAAAAAACCTTCCAACAATCCAAGAAATTCACTGTGATGACCCCTCCACTGTTCTTCGTTATCAGTTAAGGAACATGTGCTGTGGGTTTTTTCACTGTTCTCTCCGAAAGTTCAATATAGTTATTTCCTTTTATGGTTGTTCTATTTATTGTTTTTGCTACTCGATTTGTTAAAACTTATAACAGCATTGAAAACCTCGCAGTCGAAGACCGTTGAATAAAATTTTTGATGATCATCATCATCATCTCCAAGATTCATCAAAATTGGGAACTGATATTTATGACAGATCTAGTGTTAGATACTCGTCAATGTTTTTTAAATATACTGTATTCCCAAAACCATGTTATCTCTCCACTCGTCTCCTTCAACAACGGACATTCCACTATGTTATGCACCCGAGGAGTATCAATTTAACGGCATTTGATATTTGTGCCTTCAATCAGTGTAAACTGTAGACATGGATACCCACGCGTAGTTTAAGTTGCCTACTTAAATGATTAGAGGAGAATACCACTCTGTTTGGTGACAAAATTTAATGACAGAATTTTTTAAACTACCTAATGATATTAAAATTTAATGTTTCTTTCAAAAACATCACCTTCAAAACTTTGTCGCTATATGCAGCACCTTAGACTTTCCTAGTGAGTAAAATGCCCCTGAAGTACCTACCATTCTTCTCAAGGTCATTAATTGGTAGCGGTGGATGAAGCTCCACTTCGGCGGTGGCTGTTTTTCGAAAAATTGAAATTGTCTCGCTTCAACTGCTCAATCTACTCGAAATTCAAAGGTTTTGCAGCGTTTGTTATACTTTTTAAAATTAAATATACCCTTCTTCTTAAATCATCAAATGGTGGTGATGCACATTGATAATTTCTTCTAAAGTTTGTTTCACCCATTTAAAAATTTCATCCAATATTGTGTCAGTTTCTTTTGATTTGAAGATTGAAATAAATTCTCCTTTTAACTGCGATTATGCAATCATAGGACATATTTTTCAAAATGTTTTGCCTGCATTTCCTAAGTAGGCAAATTGTCTTGCGTACGTACTTTCTCTTTGGTATTTAGTTCGACTTGAAAACAACGTGGGTTGCATTATCATTACTTATTTTCGATATTAAATTCACCGTAGTGATTTTTTTTTTGCAAAATTATTTCAAAAATTGCATTTGACTTCATTTTCCACCTTAATTTCATATTTTTTTCAAACGAAATATCTTCTCACAATTTCAAAAAGATGCTTTTAGTGTATTTTTTCTGTAGAAGAGACTCGAAATTCTTGACAAAAAGAGAATAAAACCAACTCGAATAAAAATCGTATAAAATAAATTTATTTCTTTTTTATACAATAATACTTTTAAATGCTGGAAATACGAACGCCACAATATTGCTTTAATATCTTCAGTTGTATAGTAATCGATAATAATGAAGAATTATTTGCATAATTTTTCAGTGATTACGGCACACCGAGGTTAGCTCTTAAAATTTTACATGTTACTAGTGTATCATATTGAAATAAAAAGGTGAGGAGTTAGCGTATTAAGAAATAGGGTAATTAGAAACAAAAACAATAAATATTTCTTAAAAGAACAACAAATAAATAAAAAATACATAAATTCGATAATGGTTTTCGCGATTTGTCATATTTCAGTGGATTCGGTGGAAATGCGTAATGAATTTTATTGTGAAACAATGAGCCTGATTTCACTTTAGTAATGTTTTTCTTTACCGAGATGTCTATTTTTTAAATGTAATACTAAAATATGAACAACTCGCAATTTATTGAACCATTTCGTAAATAAATACAATAAACATCGAATACAAATTATAAATATAGCAACAAATATTTATTTACAATGGAAAATAATTTACGTTGAATTTTCGATGGGAGATTGAAATGCCCTCTCAAACTTCAACAATGATCACTATATTACGAGTGGTTATTTAAAAAATGAATTTTTTATGGCAAACATTCGAGTTGATCGGGCAAAAAGAAAACATACATTTCGAATGATTTTGTTGTTTGAATAATCTACGAACTCGTGCTAGTCATATAAGTAAATATTTTTTCATGTTACGAAGTACGAACGCGTTTTTAAGAAATATAAATAAATTTTCTTTCAAATATGACTAGTTTAATTTAAAAAAGAAAAAAAAATGAAAGTTAATCGCAATAATTCGTGGGGATACAAAGGAGATACTCGTATAAGAATATGATAAATAAATAAATAAGGGGAAATAAAAATCTAAATAAAAAAGAAAGTACGTATAAAGGCATTATTCTAATTATATTTTGATATCACGACGTAAAGAAAGAAACGAAAAAATACATGTACATATACGATCACAAAAATGTTCGTAATATATTCGCTGAGATGAGCATCAAGGTCGCTTAGAGGAGGAGAAGACACCCTCAGAGAAAACCCCTTCTACTCCTCTCCCGGCGGTATATATGCTCTGTACGCGACCCAATGCGGATCGGTGGCTGATCGTCGACCCCATCCGTGTCCTCCGCCACCGCCGCCGCCTCCTCCTCCTCCTGCCCATCCGCCACCAGCGGCCGCGTGGCCGCCGGTCGCGTAAGCGTCGGAGCCGGCGTATGTGGCGTCGCCACCTCCCGTATTGGCTCCGCTGCTATAACTGTCTCCTTGCGTAGCTAACCATCCGCCGCCGCCGCCGCCGCCTGACCATCCACCGCCACCTGATGCCCACCCACTGCTTCCATAACTATCATGACCACCTCCGCCGCCATGCGCGTCATGGACAATTATCACCTCTTTACCTGTAAAACATATCGGAAATATAATGCATTGTAAATTCAGCCTGAACGATTAAATTTTATGACAAGAGTCAGTGGCCAAGCAGAGAGATTTGGCGGTCGGTCGGCGACGACTTGTTAGTTTACTTTTTGCCCTGAGTTTTTGGTTTTGAGTATTTTCAAAATGAACGATGTACTTGAGAGAAATAGGATAAAGAGTACGATGCGACGTGAGGAGTTTTGCGAACTGAGTGCCACTGAGTCGTTTGGTAATGAAGCGTGTATCAGTATTTACCGTGCCCACCTCCGCCTCCTTTCTTTCCACCTCCTTTGAACAGTTGGAAGAGCGAAAGCATCAATGCTATTTTACTCAGTATCAGAGCTTTCAAAGCTTTGAGTTTTATTAGTAAAACCATCATGGGCCCCATGAACGCCATTTTGCCCATTAGACCGGTCATCATCATGCTCATTAATTTTTTCATCTTCTTGTCTCCTTTACCACGGCCTGAAAATCACAAAAACATGAGTTTCAGCTCGACGTCGCGACGAGCGTTAAACGTATCTCGTTTTACCAATTTCTTCGAGCGCCCTGGTAATATTGATGTCGATGGTGTTGCCGATCGAGTTAGCAGGGAAGCTTCGAGCGTTACCGGTAACCGAAGCGGTCATCCCTGCTGGTAAGGTCACTCTGAGCACGTGCTGTTGCAGGAAGCGTTCGACGTTGTATTCCATCAACGCCGATAACGAGCCTGAGGAGTCGTCGTTGTTGAGACGAGCTTCCAGCTCGGATTCCTTGATGACAGGGCCGAGTTCGCGTTTTGTACGTACGATCGATAGTATATCCCCGAGTACACTGAAACCTGAAAAATATCCACGCAATTATATCTCGTAATAAGGGCCTCTTTTTCGCCTCGTTTGTCTTAACGATCCTCTCGTCCATATGAAATGATCACCGTCGGATCTCCAAACGGTGTAATTGTCCCGTCACATTAATGTACCATCAAAGTGGCCCGAGAGTTGTATTGTTTTTGTACAATTTATAAATTGGTCATACTCGTACCAGTTGCCTATTTTTTATACGTCTGTTTACCCGATCGAGCGTCCATTTTTCAACATCTCAGCCGGACCATTCCTCCGAGAATTAATACCGAATTCGTATTCCGACCAGAGCCATGGCTCATTTTTTCTCTCATAGACGTTTTCGTTTTCAGATTTTACTTTCGAAGACAATCGCGACGAAAATTAGGTTAGCGCTTTAATTCATCTTAGGTTTGTTTTCATCGGTGCTATATCATTTTTTAATGACGCGATGCAGAATTAATAGCTTTTTTGGGCGCGTTTTATTGTGTGTGACGGATAATTGGCAGACGTCGTGAGATGCACCGGCGTGTCTTTTTGTTGCGACGAAATATCGTGTTCGTCGTTTTGGACGTTATTAACTGTGAAAGTGTGGGTGAGAAGGTGGCCTTGGGAAATTCTACAATTTCATCTTGTGTTTTTTGATGGATTCGCCGGAATAGGAACTCGTGGACCGGATACTTTTTTTAGTAACTTGTGAAGTGAAACTTCACCTTTATTTGAAAAATTTTACAAACAAATTCAGAATAATGATTAATTTTTGTCAGTTCTTGTTATTAGCCTTTGTGATTATTAGACAAATTCATTTCCTAAAATATTTTAATTACTCGATATTGAATCTGAACACGTTTATTGTGTATGTTTTTAATTACAAATTGTAATTTGAGGTTTCAAGATATTTTAATACAACTGTAAATTAAAATATCTCAAAACCGGTTTTTCCTAGGTATATGGTGTCAACGAACAAAATGCGGCATTTTTCTTCCTCTTTCCAATGATCTATGAGATATCGTTGTGGAGTCAATACTTCGAGAGTTATTGAGCAAAAACAAAATGGAGAAGATGAAAATGGCAAAATCGGCGAAAACTCCATCTTTAAATTGAAATATCTCAGAAACTATTCTACCTAGGTGTACAGCGTAAGAAAACGAAATGTGGCATTTTTCTTCCTCTTTCCAACGATCTATGAGGTATCGTTGTGGAGTCAATACTTCGAGAGTTATTGCGGAAAAACAAAATTCCTTCATATACCGCTATGTTAAATTTTCCGGCAAAACTTGCAGATCTCACCGTCTAGATGGCGACACAGTCAACTTGCACGTTCCTTTACTGAGTATAGGCAAATTGTATGCTTGGCATTTTTAATAAGTTTTGGAAGCTCAAAAAAAATCTGCTAAATTTTCAAATTCGAGGAGATTTAGGAGTTATATATAGACGTGTTGCTTTGGGTACATGAGAATTACTCAGTTTTCCAGGCAAACTGCCTTACGTTTTCACCTCTTTTATGATTTTCACAGTTCATAGTTTTTTATATATTTTGTCAAAAAAAGTCATATTTATTTTGTTCATCTTGGGCATTGAAGAGGTTGTTGATCCTTGAGAAAAATGCTAATGTGATTAGTTGCTTTGACCTGAATTATCAAATTTTACCAAAATATGTTCATAACCTGTTTTTTAGTATTTTTTTGAGGTACCTCAGAAAATCCTGTAATAATTTGCCCCTCTTTCAAAGGATCGTTTAATTTTTTGCACATTTTGAATTTTGGGAGATTATACGTAAATTTTAAAGACCGTTATTGGTTTGATGACTGCTTACTTTTTTTTGAAGTCTTATAACTCCTTTAATATTGAGGTTAGACAAAATATGCTCGTAATCATTTTTACTGCGTTTAATTACTGCTACAAAAAATGCCCGGTAATTAATTTGTGTAAATGAAAACTTGAATAGATCGTGGGACTTGGATAAATTACTGAAGTAATATGTAAATATTTTATCATTTCTTAAAATCTTGTAGCTCCTCCTTGTCCCCTCCGCCCTTTCATTATTATAAACGAAATATTTTCTGTTTTTGGAATGATGGTTTTGTTTCCTTCAACTTTTATTTCATTAAATCGAGTTTAACCTTTTTTATTTCTTTCAATTTTTTAATAAGCTCGACGACCTCTTCCTCCTCGTCCGATGTCAATTCGCAATTATCAGATAAAGCATCGCGATCACATCTTCGGTGAAAAAAAAGAACATATCTTGCAAAAAAAAAACATGATATCGTCGACTAAACGAAATAAAAACAACAATCAAAAACACTTTATCAGATATTTTCGTGAACTAATACTCGAATGGGAACAAACGTAAACAAAGACGAGCGAGTATAACTTTTCTTCTAACAATAGGGCACGATTCGGAATACGAATACGCATCGTCATGATCAAAGCTTTACTTTCGTTTATGAAGAGTCAAAGAAGAGGCGAACGCGTACATTATGAATACTCGTATAGGTTTTCTATATACAAAGGCCTTTTATACGAAAATACGACGCATTACGAACGAGTAGGAACTAGATTAATGTCGATGGTTTTTTTTCACCTTCGAAGATGAATTAAAGATGCCTGTACGATTAATACACGAAGAAAACGTTACAGTTAAAGATGCAAATACGAAGATGACGAAATATAGGCTGAGGACAACTCTCGAATCGAAAATCACTCCGTAAGGCGAATTTAATTCGAAACGCGAATAATTTAAAATTTGTACAGAGTCGAAACGCAGGTGCGAAAGTGCCAAGCGTTTAAAATCTGTAAGAATTATTTTTATTTAGCGGCGTCGAGTCACACGCTACTAACTTATCTAATAAGAGTGAAACTGATAGCATTATCTTCGTAATAGTCGCAGATTAATGACAACCGTGTTTTTAATAATTTAACATGAAAATGGTAACTAATTTTAATATATTTTCATACATTAGCCTTTTTTTTCTCGTTTAAACGCAGCTAATGTTTCGTTTTAATTAGACGTCGCGATTTTTAGATTGTTTACGATGCGTGTAAAATTTCATGGCCGGTAATTCGAACATGCAAAGTATGAGAGGATTTGGTGGACTTGGTGGATTTTGTCGTTCGTCTCAAAATGGACATTTAGGTCCATAGTCGATTAGAATTGAAATGGAAATATTCGATGTCGCGGAGCTCGAACGTGGAACGAATTGAAACCGTGATCTAAATGTCTTGCAGGATGCGTCCGCTAAATTGTTCTACGGATTATGGTAATTATTTCGCGTAAAAAATCGCCTAACGTGGTAATTTTCATGGGTATGTTACCGGAACTGCGATATGAGTTGGATATGAGTTGATTTACTATTTTCTTTGAAGCTTTTAAAAGCTCCTTATTTATCCTTCCGATATCCTTGATCTTATTGGTAGTCAAATTATGGGCTGCGAAGTTCAATCGAAAATTACCCTAACGTTTCGTAAATTTATTACCTGAGAATTGAAATTTATTTTTGGGACAATTTGAGATTTTAAAAATGTTAGCACCATGCTTGACCCTTTTCCCAGAGCTTATCTCAAAACGAATGAGTATGTGTGCTCAGTTCGAGTACTTCTTTTTAAAAGTTCGTCATTTGTGTGCTTTAATGAAAAGTCTTTATCTATATTTTAGGTCATGGCCTTAATGAGGCTATTATTGTTTTGCTTCGACGCCACGCGATTAATTACTTTTTTATTTTAATTTTTCTCGAGAAAATAGGCTTAGCGATGTTTATTTTCGAGATAAAAAATTCATTAAAAAGATTCGTTATCGATTTTCAAACGGAATACGAGATAGTATGAAAACCAAGAGTGAAATTGACGATGAGACGAGTGCGGAGAGGAACATAAACGAGGATGTCTCGGTTAAGATATTTCGTATTTGCGATTACGCTGCGAAATTTACGACAAAAATAGGATGGACTCTCATAGGTAAATTATTTATAAACTTGGTATTTATGGTTTTTCGATTTTTGTAATATTCCAAATGTAAGTTTCTCAGTTTCAAGGGGATAATTTATTTTGAAAAATTATTGGCAATTTTTTTGGAATTTAATGCCATATTAAACATTTATTTGAAGGATCGTTGTAGATTCAATGGAAATGAGAGAGTCAAAATACAATACTGATGTACGAGTATAAGACTTTTATTGAATTTTCCAAGAGTTGAATTATGGCTTGAGCACTCAACCTCCTCCTTTTTTTCATTTTGGAAATCTTTCTCTTTTTGCCATAAATTCCAGTGATTTAGTTAAGTGACTTTTTTGTTGTCTTGAAAATGATTTTTGCCATATTTAAAATTTTATTGGAATTTGTATAGAATGTAATCATGTTCTTTTCAACTAAAAAGTGATAACCCCTTCTCCCCTTGAAAAACCACTAAGAAAAAATTTGGATTAGAGGTGTAAAAAAGGAAGGTACTTTAATATCCGAGAACTTCTCATTTATCATTTGATGTTTCGTCCCCTTTTGAGGGGCTCAAAAAGTTCCACATTGCACATGACTTTTCCAATTATCAAAAGATATGGAAAAAATGCCTGGATAGAAGTGGTAAAGTATGAAAATACGAAGCTTTTTTGTATCGAAATCTTTTTTCTGATCGGTCTCAGGAAGGAGATGTCTTTAAAGGAAACAAGACTTTTTCAAATTTCGTCTGAACTCGATTAATTTTGTAAAACTGACTAAATCCGACATCCATTTTATCAAATCGAATATTGCAAAATTTATTGTTAAAATGAGAGAAAAATTGATTGTTATTGAAAGTTCAACTTGTGGGGTTGCAACCTCGTTTAAGAAAGCTCATGTAGTGCGTTCCAAACTTAATTGTGGTCAAAAGAAGCACCTTTTTTAGTAATTGCTCTTGACCAGTTTTTTTGCCAAAAAAAAAAGGTAAATGGTCGAAGGATTGACAGCAGAATGGTGTTTCATTATTTGAGACCATGACTTGGGGAAAAAATGCTTTTATGAAATAATAATACTTCGGACTAACTTCTCTGTTGAATTATTTCTTGCAATTTGTATTTTTTAAAAAGTGATTATTACAAAAAAAGCAAACCTTCCTGACATTTGAGGATTTTTCTTGTGAAATGTACCCAAAATGACGAAAGGACTTTTTACGTGTGAAATGAGATAAGACGTGAACATTTTTGAACATTGGGTTTATTTTGAATGCGTGCTTCAATTTATTTTTTGAAAAAACGGATTAAAAATGTTCAACGTTTCTTATGACTTCCTAATTTTTTTTATTTATTTCGAAGTATTTATAAATTCTTTTTTCGATTTGTTTTCTTTTTACTATATTTTTAATGATTCATCTTATGTAGAAATTTACGAATAATTTATTTTTTTTTAATTTTTCCTGTCATTGCGATTCATTTCCCACGAAAAAAAAAACTCATCTTCAAAAGAATAAAATCATCTCGAAATAAAACTTAAAACGAATCATAATTTAATAACGTAAACCAAGCATACGTCTAATTTATTATCTGTGCTTCATATCTAATCGAGATGATCTGCGGATCATGCAGATAAATCATAAATCGTGCGTTTCATCGCGTCGTTAATTTATCACTCGAATTAATCTGTCGAATGTTTATTTTCATTTGATATTTTTATCATCGACACGAATTGATTTTTTATATTCGACAAATGTCCAATCAATCATCGTCACACGAGTAAATACAAAATATTAAAATGATTACGACGAATAAGGCGTTCGGAAAAGTCACACGGAGCATAGGGTGATCGAAGAACGAGGTTAATTTTTCTTTAAATTAAAATTTCAATAAAATTGACATTTCGGTGTTAATTTTTGAAAGCACAATACGACAAAACTTACTTTTTAATCTACTCAGCCGATCCAAGGCGACGAGTAATTTACGTTGAACGCAAGGAAAAGATAAACGAAACAGGCAATCCTTGTAAATGCCATACAAAGGCACCATCGGGTCATCCTCGGGTGTATCGTTTTTATCGTCGATTTCATTATCCTCGACGCTCTTGAGGGGCCCGTAATGGCCTTGCGAAATGGTTAAAAAACGCGCATATCTATCGGCCGAATACAACTTGGTTATATTTTTAATGGAAAACACTGGTTCACTAAAATTATTATTTAAAGGTACACTTTGGTTTTGATTTAAATCTAAGGTTTGCGCGTCCGCGACCACCGTGTCCGCCAAAGATGCACAAATACGCGTTAAAACCGCGAATACGAAAAACGAACGCGAAAATGCCATATTCGATGTGTCCTTGGCCGTCGGTTTCGCCATAGTGAAATATGATTCAAGTGTAAAGGCGCTTTTATCATTGTAATTCGGTCAATGTTAACTACATGAAACGAATTTACCAAATTGTTCTTTACCGGAGTTTAAGTCGCCGACGTGAGTGGGAGGCGAAGGCGAGTCGAGAGGTGCGGAGATTCGCGCGGCGTAGTCGCGGATGTGCACGTTTTGTAAAATGCTAACACGCAACGGTTCTTTTTTTCCGGTTCGCGAATTTATTTGCTGTGAGGTGCAGTCGTACGTGGAGTTTGGTGGATTTTTGAGCATTTGGCGAGCATTGATGAGTTCCTAAAAGGAGGAATTTTTAAGAAAGAGAATGTATTCTCCATAGCGCAGTTGATGATTTTCAAGTTTTTTATTCATTTTTCGTCACTTTTAAAAATCTATAAAATTTATAAATTATCCGCGAATAGATTTACCTATTTTATAAGGATTTTTTAGATTTTTGAAAGTGATGAAAAACGAATGAAAAATAAGAAAATCATCAACTGCGCCAGAAAGAATATATTTATTTCTTCTTATTAATAAAAATTGGCTTAAAAAGTTCGTTAGTTTGCTGAATCGAAGAATAAATTTTTTTTTTCGTTGAAACATTTTTCAATGTGTTTAAAAAATTAATAAGACGAAAAAACTTCGTACACAACGTAACGAAAAAATCGATAGTTTTCGCGTAATTGAAAAATCGAGAACGTATGCCCGTCAAGTTGAGACCGGCCACCGTGCTCTAGCGGAAGATATACGTGTAAGCTAACGCGGTTGTGGCGCGTAAGCGTACATCTCCCGCTAGTACGTGGTGGCCGGTATCAACTTGACGGGCATACGTTTGCGATTTTTCAATATTTTTTTACGCGAAAACTGTCGATTTTTTCGGTGCTTTGAATGTGAAATTTCTTTTTCTTATTAATTTTTTTAACACGTTAAAAATGTTTTAACGAAAAAAATGTTATCTTTTGATTTAGTGCAAAAATGGCGTCCAGAGGCGGTTTTAGAGGGTAGAACTTTCGTTGAAAAATTTAAAACGTGTTTCGAGGGCTTTCGAGTGGTTGGAAAATTCTGAAAAAATTGAGTGTCATCCAGCTACACAACTCCCCCCTCCTCCAACCATGACCAAAATTTAAAATCATTTGGTTGAAAATTTGCTAAAATAGTAATGTAAGTACATTAAAGTCACAATTAAGGAGCTCACGCCGTTCAAGGGAGGATCGGAAGCTGGAGACGTTTTTTTAAATTTTTTTATCCATTCTTATCGATTTTTGACATTGAAAGAGGAACTCACGTCGAGAGTTTTCCATGGCAAGAGCTGGACCCTTTGAGGCTTAATTTTTTTTTTAAATCAGAGTACAATTTGAATTATCGTATTGTAAAAATTAATTCCTATGAGTCCTGAAAATTCTAAATTTTTCAAAAACTCATGAATTTCTTATGGAATCAAATGAAAAAATATCGTGAAAAATTACAAAAACATCAAAAAAAATCCAAACAATTTCTAATTCGATGAGAAATTTAACATACGTCATATTTGCAATTCTTCTCTTACTTGATCCTCTCTCAAGCTTTCTTTTACTCATCGCCTTAAATAAATCACGCTCCGCACTCTCTCCTTAATCTCTCAAAACAATAAGCCAATCTGTATTAATCACTCAAACGACGCGGATTTTTCAGCCGAAATGCAACGACCGCAAGTGCGGGGTTAAATTCGAAAAAAAAGCTTTCGATGACCCATGGCCTCTTTAAATGCTGATCTGTCTACGCGCATTTAGCGTTTACGAGGCGCGCTGTCATTTAATGAAAGAATATAATGATATGGCTGGGTCTTTACTCGAACAATAAATCATTTATGAAAATGGGTACACTTTGACATTAGATTTCTTAATAGGTATTAAACGTGAGATATAATTTAATATTTCATTGTTTTGTTTCCCTTTCCGAGTCGGTCGTTTGGAATATTGTACTTGTCGAAATCATTAAACTAACATTTGCGAGTCGCTTTTCGCTTTTTTTTCCAACCGATATAACGAGATATCCGGGTTTAATTTGAGGACTTTTTTCGGTATAGAGATTTCGCCGATAGCGTTTTATTAGTATCATCGGCATTTGATGATATCTCCGATGTGCTTTTTACGTGGAATAAGTATTTTACGATGAATAAATCATATCGCGTTTGTCTCAAATTAGAACATTAGATTTGGTCGTGATAATCGTAAAGCATATGGTTTAAAGATGGAGATTTATGTACTAGAAAGTCAACTCGAGTGTCTTTAAATTAACTTCGAATTAATTAGAAATACTTTATGCGTGGTTTATCTTCTTGATTGTAAGATTTAATTCTCACGAGTGACTCGTGACGTTGCAAGGATCTATGTATTTTTGGCCAATCATTTACACATTTAGCTAATTTTCCAGTTTCCGAGATGTAGGAAAAAAATCATTTTCGATATTTCTTTGGGATTTGTATTATTTTGTAATACTAACGAAGAATTCCGACGCGGATGAAATTTTGTAATAGTCGCGGTGAAACGTCCGCTGTTTCGATCATCGGAATAGGCGTGAAATTTAAACAAATATTCGCCAAGATCTTTCTTCTTTTTTTCGTATAGTCATCGATTTAATATTATGTTTACGAATTTATGAAAAAAAAGTATGTTAAATATAGCCATTTCTTTTTATCGTCTCTTTGTAATATTTGTTAAGATGAGATTAAGCGCGAAATAGCAAAAAAAGTAAACCTATGAAATTGTATAGAAAATGATTTTTCAAATCGTACGTTTTTCAAGTGAAATTGAATTTTAGCGAATACGTACGTTATGGCCGATGATAGATAATACTTTCTTATGGCAGATGAAATATTTATCTCGTGATTGCAATGAGTTTAGGTAAACCGAGATAAGCTCGTGTGAGAATCTCGAGAAGTGTTTTTAACGGACGAGTTGTACGAGTTGGTCATCGAGGATTTTTCAAAGACAAAAGATCCACGGAGTGAAAGCAATCGTGGTTTCTTTTGATGTTATTAGGAGAGTTCGATGTGAATATGTACATACGGATGTTATAGGAAAGTAAATATCGAGGAATTGAATCAATACGAACGAGATGTTTGATGAGATTAACGATGTTCGATTTTATGCTTGGATTAAAAATATGATTAAAATTTAAAGTGGATTATTGAAAGCGATTTTGATCGTAGGTAAAAAAAAGGAAGGTTGAGAGGAATTGGGCGAGACGATATTGGCATGCGAGTGAGGGAAAAGGTCCAAGGAAATTTTTGCAAGGAAATGTGATGATTTCAAAAAAAAATCTGTGGATATTGTTGAAAATTTTTCCTATTTGCGCAAATATGAAAAATAAGTTTTCTTTGGTGCCTCATGATCTGATATAAAAATTTATTCCTTTAAAGTTGAGGGTCTTGCATATCTTATGATGACATCCCCTATTACGGGTACATTCATCAAAAGCGAAAAAAAAACCAGAGTAAATATTTTAGGTCTCATCTGAATTTGTGCATAATACAACTTTTTAACTGAAAGATATTGGGAAAAGTTGACAACACTAAATAGCTTGAAATTTCTTTTGCATTTCCATACGTCATTGCCATGATGACGTGTCATGGTCACGAGTGACATGCAGCGATCATGTCATGATGGTGTGTGACGATGACATGGCACGATCACATCATGACCACATGCCATGATGTAGGACATATTGCCTCGTCATAATGACGTGTCATCATGACACGCCATGGTCATGCGTGACATGTTATCATGTCATAATGACAATCACGTGTCATGATCATGTCATGATGACATGGCATGACCATGAGTGACGTGTTATCATGACATGATGACAATCATGTGTCATGGTCGTGTCATGGTGACATGTCATGTTCGTGAGTGACGTGTTATCATGTCATGATGACATGTCATGTTTATGAGTGACGTGTTATCATGTCATGATGACAATCACGTGTCATGGTCATGTCATGGTGACAATCACGTGTCATGGTCATGTCATGGTGACATGTCATGTTCATGAGTGACGTGTTATCATGTCATGATGACAATCATATGCCATGTCACGATGACACGTAATTATGGTGGTGACATATGACAAGGGATGGTGACCCATCATGGTAATATGCCATGGTGCTGGCATGATGACGTGCGTGATAGCATGTCATGGTGACAGGCATGGTGATGACATGTCAGAGGCACATTTTCGTCACTTTTTTAATGATTTTTCAGCGAGTGATGAAAACTGCGTATTTTTGGTGTCGAGATATTCGACTTTTAAAATCTATATTGAAGAAAAATGAAAATTCTCTCCCCCCCTCTTTTGTCAATGGAAAAATTCTGATATCAATGTTGACCATCATAAAAAGGAGTGTGCAGATTTAATTTTTAAACTTGACTGTGTAAATTTTATTATCTTAATTTTAAAATTGTAGAAAATTTTTAGATTTACAATGATCAATTTGAAAACTGTTGAAATTGTAATAAAATTCGTTAATCTAATGTTTTCATACTTTCGGCTGAAATGAAAAGGGAGGGAGAATTTTCCCAAAAACTTGTTTTTAGCAACACTATTACACACAAACATATATATCGCGCAGAAGCATACTAGAATTGACCGAAACTATTTTGAAAACGATCTTCGTGGTACATCTTGACCTTATTTTAACCTCTGGTTAGTTACAAGTTGCCGTTCATCTCGACGATTAAGCTACGTATGCTTCTGGCGTACAATAGAAGCATACGAGCCTCATTAAATGAGTTATGGTTCCTTAATTCCCGCCCGCATAACTCAGATAATAGCGATAATTTCAAAGACCACGCCATCGTTGGGTACATCTTTGATGATGTTGACCAAGTCTTCGATCTAAGGACAATATCCGCGTATCGTGAAACTACAGAGGCGAAGAAAAATGATAAAAATGCCATACTCTAGTTTCGCGATAACGTGTTTTTTTTTCTTCATCATTACTGTCACGCATCCGAGTCCCATTATACTTCGCCTAGTTCATATACGCAGATTAGAAATGCTGAAAAGAAACAATTTCGCTAAATCAAACAACCGCGTCTATGGTGATCAGATTACTCGACAAATTTATTCACAACGAGTCGATAAAACACTCGATTTGTCGGTACAATATAGGATATTTCATACGGAAAATATTAAATCCATATATGGCGCGGGTGATTAGTTCGATAACAATACATCATCGATGCATATGTAACAGACAGGAATTTATCTACGGTCGACAACGTCGTACGTTTGTAGGTCGATTAGAATGACAATCTCGCGTATATTACATTTTATATACGTAAAAATCGAACAGTTATTAAATATCGGACGACGAAAAGAAGAAAAAAGGGACTCGGCCAAGTTCGGAGGCTGCAGATGTCTATCAAGGTCCATATCGCACCATTGTTGAATTAGACACGGGAATACGTCTTCTTTTTTGGCCGCGATTCCAAATGGACATATTTGAAACAAATTATAATGGAATATAAGAATATGTTTATGGCAGATGTGATTATCAAATCATAAAAGTGTTACAAATGTCCGTCCGCAAAGTCAACAATTCTACTTCGCATTTATAATCGAAACTATTTCATTTCATTTTCTTGCGACGACGTTCGAGTTTTCCTTCCTGCAATGCCAACGCCATCCGAGGCCAATTAAACTCCTAATGACATCGAATATCATTTCATTTTGGATGTACTTAAAAACTCGACTCTTTTTCTGATTCTATTCCGTTAACCTATATTGTCCCATGTTACGATAGGATTTCCTCGAATGGGACGAAAAAAAGGGATTTTTTTCAAAAACACCATCTATAAAGCTCATTGGATTAGCGACTCGATGGTTCTTGAAGACCGCTTTTCTAATATTCAATGATGCGACGAGCCAACATTTGAACGAAATTTCTCAGTCATAACTTCTTCAACAATAAAATATGTGCTGTCAACCATCCAACATTCTTTATCTTTCATTTACACCCATCTCAGAGACTTTTAATCTTCTTGTGAACTCGAAATACTGTAAAATATATTCCTAACGGGGAAGAATCTAGTCCATTTATCATGGTGAATCAGCCTTCGACGCTTATTTTTGGTTCAATAGCAAAAATCTTGGAAAAGTAGCACCGATGAGAGAATCGCACTGATACGTCAGAGCAACCTCATGAAAGGCAAGCCCTGTCCTTAAAGAAGAAGGGTGGATACCTCGAGCGCAAAATAACACAAAAACAAATTCCTTCATGAACCCCTTGATGATTCAATGTCGACTTGCAGAATCACTTCATATAAGTGCTGATCAAATGAGCTGATCCATGATCCCAAAAAAAGATATTTAATTCCTATACGAGACTTCATCAAAGAACCAATACATTGAAGATTGTCCCATCGAAGCTTTCGTGAAAAGCGACGATGATTTGATAAATAATTGAAACGAAATGAAAAGATGTACTATTTCGATTACTCGACAGACGAGAGTTTCTATTCCAAGATGAGTACAATATTTGCAATACTGACCACACAGTTTGCATCTCCTAAGCTAATCAACGTATAAGGAAGAAGACGACATTAATAGGGCGGCCATTCGTGGCAATCGGAGGTGTCCTTAATTACGGCGACGGCGACGAGCGATAGTAAAACAAAATATTTCAGTGAGAGTGGCCATGTTGGTTTATTGGAACAAGAGATTTTTATTCTTTCATAATAGCCCATGGCTAATAATTGAAGATGGAGTTTCCCGCCGAGTTTATTTCTATTTAGTAGAAGGAAAAAAAAGATTTTTTTTAATAATTGTCAGAGTAGCGTTATTTTCGCAGAACGAACTGCGTCTCGGAGGTTCGGCGTAGGTATCGTTGGAAAAATTTCTCCAGCGCAAGATTTTCCAACGGGCACCGTTGTGTACCTCGTCAAGGTCATTATAAAATATTCAAAATCACGCACAATTAACCGGCTTGATTTGAGAAGAGAACAATGGTTTGGAAATTTAGCATTTGCGTAGCGGATGATAGAATGGTGATCGACTGTATCGATCGATGCGGGAGTTGGCTCGTTTCACTTTCGTTACGTTTTTGTTTTTTTCTTTTCGTCTTACGAGTATATTCGATTGATATATTTATGCAATATATCTCCGGTGATGAAAAACGTTTCCTCGAAATCATACGTAGGCTACGTAGGTTGAATATACGTGAAAAAAATCCTCCTAAATTCTCATCGTACTTTTACTCCATATCCTGTCGACACCAACGAAAAGAAAATCGTTAATGGAAAACTGACCCAGTAAGATTACTAATGAATTGTTCCCATATCAATTAACCATGTCACAAAGAGAGGACTAATTTATGACGAGTATTTTATGGAAATCGCCTTATCATCGTCGAAGTAATGAAGCGATTCTTGGATATTTTTTTGCCATTTTCATGTTTTAGAATTTCACTTAAAATAAGGTAATTAACTCGGCTCAATTTAGTCGGTGATTAGATCTCGTTAAGAGTGTCCGATTTTAACTATCGAGTCTTGTGTGTTGTCCAAAGGTGCGAAATGGCCAGGAAATGTGTTTGTGTGGTGTTTTTGGTGTTTTTCTGTCATGTAAATGTGTCTTTTGGTAATTTTACCGATGATATTGATCCTGTTATTGTGAAAAAGGTTGGTTTTGCGGTGATTTCTTCATTAGTGATATTTTGTTGTTTATTTCGTGTGATGTTCGGTAATTTTTAAATTTCCTCAATAATTTTTGTAAGTAAAGGTGATTTAGTCTTGAGTTTGAGTGCAGTTAATATTAAAGGAAGGATGTCATTTTTTAAATTCAAGCATTTCCTCAAAAAAATTATGGTACTTACTCCAACAGGGGTGAGGATACCACTGCTTATGAATTATATTTTATTATGACGCACGGACATATCCATTTTTGGAAAAAAAATTGAAGATGAGTCGTTGGCCAAATCACTTGTCTCAATGTACTGGAGCTTTGTTCTCCTCTTGAACAACGGCGGATTTCCCTATGGACGCATGAGGCTGCAACCTCAAGCGCCAAATTTTGGGGGCGCTAAATTTTTCTTTTTTTTAAACGTCTGTACAGTGGCAGTGATTAGAGGTGTGTTAGAGGCAGTTGAATTGGAGAATTTGAAAATTTTTGCCATTTTTTAAAGTTTAAT
>QBDW01003033.1:0-10012 GCA_003261595.1 Maconellicoccus hirsutus | reverse complement strand
TATAAATATAGGCTGTAATTTAGATTTAACTCAGTCAGTCAGTCAGTCAGTCAGTCAGTCAGTCAGTTGGTTAGTTGTTACTTGTTAGTAGGCGTCGGCGTCGCGTCCATGAAAAGAAATACGACATACGAGTTGAGGTGCTACTTACGTTCAAAATGATGGCGTTCGTATCTATAGTATCGAGATTTTCGACCAATATTATATCGGGTTTTTCTAAAGTCAAATTGCATCGTAACGATTGATTTTGATTAACTTGCACGTCGACGACCGTAATCTCTTGCTGAAAGGCGCACCATTAACCACTTTTCAAACTACGTACCGAACATGCGGCTGCAGATAATAGGCGCGATGCGTAACATTTACTTGCGGCCGCGGCGGCAAAGAGAAGTCGTGTTGTTTTTTCATAATTTTGCTGGATTGACGGGCGTGCGCGTTCACGTCCGCGTCCGTGTCCATCGATTGAACGAAAAAAAAATCTTGGATCTTAGTTAAATGATCGACATTCAAAATCAATACGAAACTATAAATGTGCGCCACAACTGTCCATTCAAAACCGGAAACATGTGAATTACGGTGGTTAGTACGTAGAATGATACAAAGATATTATTTCAACGAGTATTCCTCATCACGACCACACGCTTACCATTTGTAAGAGTTGCGTCCTTTTCGAAAATCACTTCTACC
This sequence comes from Maconellicoccus hirsutus, assembly GCA_003261595.1. NCBI lineage: Eukaryota > Metazoa > Arthropoda > Insecta > Hemiptera > Pseudococcidae > Maconellicoccus > Maconellicoccus hirsutus. Next base: position 9,328 of record QBDW01003033.1, on the reverse strand, counting down.
ATATTTCGGACGGACGACGTCGTCGCCGACGCGGCCCGCTGCTGCTCCTCGCCCTCCTCCTCATCCTCATCCTCCTCCTCCGAAGGCGGTTTTCGTTGCATGTAACGTTTGACCGGATTAGTGATTTTTGAACTGCGTGTATCGTCCATACAACAATTGCACAGCGAGGCGTGCAAAGCGATTCGGCCGTCCGTTAATAGCGAACCGTTCACACCGAGTAAGGACAATGTAAATCTCGCAAGACCGTCCTGCAGAAGGCTCATATATATATATATATATATAATGTGTGTGTATGAGTGGGGGGGGGTGCAAAAACGAACTGACATGTACCCAGCTACCCATCGAGTAAGTACGTAAGTTGTAACTTTCGCTAAGCTTAAGCGCTTACTTTTTTTTCATCGCTATCGCTGCCGACTTGGTCTTCGTCGCCTACGGTTGTGTACAAATCTACGGTTACGCTTTCGACGATCATCTCGAATTTCATCATTGTTCGAATATTTCGATCGTTTTCGTCGTACTCCGCAGCGTCGTCTACTTCCGCGATAATACGGCTACCACGTTGCTCTACGTCTGTTTCGAAGATGAGAGTATACCACCGTGTGTTACACTAACAACCTTCGAGAGACACCACATCACACCATGTAGTCGACAGTCACGTACTTGCATCGTTAAGCGCCGCTGGTTCTCGGTTTGTTGGATGGGCGGAGGTACCGTTGAGCTGCTTTGGCGACGGCGCTTTGTATTCGACGGCGCTACCTTTAGCGTAGAAATTCTCTTCCAAAGTTTTTACCATCATTTTGTAATCATCGGCCGTGATAGAAACCTAAACGAGATTCGTAAAAACTGACGGTCAGCAGCGCATACCTTACTTATCGGCTAACTCAATACGTTTACGTACCTAAACTTAGGTAGAGGTACTAGATAGAGAGAAATACATAATATCTACTAATTGGTTTTTTCAATTTCATACAACGTCTACGAATATAAATTGTCTACCACTTACGAAAACCGGTCACCCGCTACGTCTGTGTACTATGTACTATGTACTATGTACTATGTAGTAGATACGTCTACGTACTTCTGTTCAGGCCTACTCGTATCGTGTATCGTATTATGGTATATCGTCTACGTAATTGGTTTGGTACGTACAAATATCGGGCGGAATTCGCCGTGAATTTCCAAGTCGGCCACCTCGTTGTACCATTGAACCGATAAATTACGTTTAACCACCACTTTATAGTTAACCGGCTTCAGCAGCGTATGCTCGCACGTCGTTCTATCGTAGTTCGTCCTATTAAAGCGATAAATGGTATTTCTCAATTGTTTTTTTCCTTTTAATTACTTATTTTCTTTTTCGCCCGCAATAGAACGAATACACCGAAACCCACGAAATAAGTTGAAGTACGTCTACTGTACATACATATCGCCCGCCGCGCCGCCAGCTATTGGCCAAGACGCGTGGCGTCTTTTTCTTTTTTCATCGTCCCATTTTGACATTTTGGACGCTTTTTGCGACGTCAAAATATATCGATACTATAAATATCGAGGAAATAACAAGTTGAGGGGGCGGGGCGGGAGGATGAATAGCGTAACGACCGCTGTCGAATCAGCGTAGGTCCTAGGTAGTAGGTAGTAGGTACGGTACGTACACATATGTGAGAGGGCGGCGGGCGAGAATGCGAATAAAGGCGCAACAAGTACAGAAGAAAATAAATACAGTACGTATACGACGAGGTAACTGAACTAACGTAGGTTACGTTACGTACACGTTAAGACCTACCGTATTATTTGCATATCTTTTAAAATGACGGAAATATGATCGATGAGGGGCTGGCGTTGGCGCTGAGAATCCGTTACATTCTGCAAGGTATTTGCGACGCTAAGGTTACCAAAATCTACGATAAACACTCGATCAGATAGACTATTTCGCGGCACCAAAATGACAGGAGCCTGAAAAACGCACGCGAGCTAATTAGATGCGGCGGCAGGCGAGACGATACGAGTACGAGTACAAGTGCAAGTGCAAGTGCAAATACGTACGTCGATGGAAATATCCAGCTGTACGCGCGTCGACGATTGGTACGCTTGCTGAACGTTCATTTTAGCGGATGCGACGGCTGCCGCCGACACTTCGGCCAACATTTTTTTACTCGTTTGAAAATTATTTGCGAATTGCTACGAAAATGGAACAGCAGCCGGTAGCCGGTTAAAATGGCGGACGCGACGTCGGCAAATCGAACGAAAAAATCTTACCATCATGTTGACGAGGAATTCGTTGATGAAAACGCAATGTAACGAGCTGGAGCGTACTTTAACCGAAACGTCGAAATCATTTTGCGGCGCGTCAGCGTTAGACGACGGCTCGTTATACAAAGTGACAGCAACGCTAAGAGCTTGCTTGCCCTCCGCAATATAAGCCACCTAGGCGTGATTCGAATTTATTCACACTTATACAAGTACGAGCGCATATACGCGTATGCGACGTCACCTACCCTATTGTACAAGGTATGCTCGTCTAGATCGCAAACGCAAATCGAAGACAACCGAGCGTCGATTTGAGTACGCGATTTAAAAATGGATGCCGACGTTTGCAATCCGTCGACGTGCATCGAAGCCACAGAGCTGCGTCCCTTCTGCAAGCACAGCTGCAGTTCTGCCAGACTAGCGGTAACGTGAAACTCGACGATATCGACGGCGCTAACCTCAGCCGTAGCGCCATCGTCGTCGTCGTCGTTCGTTGGGGTTTTGCGCGCATTCCTGGAACGGCGATCACCTAAAATACACCCGTCGGTCCGCGTATTAACAAAAACGAACGTGCACTCGAAAGGGTTGGGTTGCACGCAACAGACTCACTCATTTCGGATAGTTGATCTTCGACAATGGCGCTCAGAGCGGATTTCGTTTTTAATTTTTTGCATTTCTTTCGAATAGCAGCCGCCGAAACGCTAGAACCGACGCTGCTCTTACGTCTCTTCGATTTGCTGCCGCCGGTCGAACGATACGACTCCAATATGGCGGGTCGATGGTCAACGCTGACGCGAACGCCTGCTACGGCGATACCATCACCACCACCATCGTTGCCAACGTTGGTGCACGATGAAGAAAGTATGTTATCGATGTTTTTTTGTAAATCGCCAATCCACCGCATCGTATCCATTATGGCGTCTTGATGAACAATTGCGTATAGTTTGGTGAAGTCGACGGCTAATTTAATCGCCGTCGAATGATAAAGCTTTTCGAAGACGGGCGAATTTTTCTCAGCCTATTCCGCGAATCGAAAAACACGACGAGATGCATTAATGGTAATACGCATTGCAAGTTGAACGACGCAAAATACGGAATGTGTGTGTGTGTCTGTCTATCTATCTATCTATCTATCTATCTATCTATCTATCTATCTATCTATACATATATTTATTTAGATTTAATACCAAATACCGCATACGGATGGACGAGTACGTACGATTATCAGTTCGCAAAAGAATAGGTACTGATCGGAAGGACGTCGATCAGCGACCGGTGTACTGATGGCCGGTACCATAGTTTCCAAATAGTTCTGCACCAACGACACGTTTCCCAATTTCGCCGATATTTTACACGAATACGTACGTTGAACGAAGCCCAACTGAAGCGTCGCCAGCGAAGCTACGATCAAAGGGTTTTCCATGCCTAACCGTTCCACGTATACCGTCAGTCCTACCAACATTTGTCAACAATCAGCAAGCCAACAAACCATCGATCACCACCAACAGAAACAGAATCGGCACCTTTCAGGTTGAAATTAGCTTCAATGTTTATGTAATCGACATTATGAGCCGCCGTGCCGCCGCCGCCGTCGTCGTCGTCGCCACCGTCACGTGGCGACCGCGAAATCCGCGTCTGATAATCGATCAATGACGTCTCGTCGTCCAAAGGTTTTCTACTATACTTTTTAAGCGTAGGAAACTGCAAGCGATTTAACGATTCCAATTTTTGTCTTAACGAAGCTGTCGAATCGTAAATAGTGGAAACATCGTCGCTATCGTTGCCATCGTCTCCGTACTCATCATCATCGTCGTCGTCATCATCATCGACGACACCTTCAGTACCGTGCTTGTTTCGAGACGTACTATCCGGCAAAGGAAGACTGATAATAAGCGAAACCATGTCCAAAAGCGTTTCCTCTAAATGAAATAAATAAAGAAAGAAAGAAAGAAAGAACGAACGAATGAATGAATGATGGACACGATAGGTGAATGCGGCCGTTCAGCGTATACACACCGGTAATTCGAACGGTCACGTCCGCCAGATTGCCTTCGATTTTAATTTTAGGTAAACGCGGATCATCGTCGACTACGCACTTGTATATGTCAACGTAGACGCTGGTCGGCTGAAGTATGTGCGAATCACACGCGCTCGCCGAACTATCGCCGCTTCCCTTCACAGGCTCCCAATGTTGACCCGGTTTCAACGGCAGCACCTGCAATAGCGTCGAACTAGAGAATGCAGTCCGCAGAGCCGCTTTGCGCCTGCATATCGTCGCGCCTACCTGCACGTCTCTCAAGCAAATTTTAAAACAGTCGTAACATTTGGACATCATTTCGCTGAACACTTGGTCTTCGGAACTGCCTTGCTTCAACATTCGTTTTACATTTACCGTCGCGTTATCTCTACTCTGCGAAGCGACGGTTATACGACCCAAATTAATTACCAACGCCGCTTCGTTTCTGCAAAACGTAAATTAGCACAGCACCTATACGACTATCCGATAGCTATTAGCTATTAGCTATTAGCTATTAGCTATTAGCTATTAGCTACACGTATTACGTACTCGGTGTAAAATCCGCCAAACGGAAGAATTAAATACGGAGCCATCAAATCTACTTTTAAATCGAGGCGAGCACTTTTTTCGATAGCGTATTGAAGTTTCACGGCAGATTTCTCCTTCATCTCTTCGAACTTGATATTAGCGGCTGCCTGAATTCTAGACGCGATGCAATGCAGCTAGCAGTTAGTTTAAAATATTTCACAAACACGCACAGGGCACAGCAGAAGCATCTACGCACGTGCACATCACCTAATACCCAAGTACCACTACCACTACCACTACCACTACACTACCTACAGTGTACCACATACGAGTAGTGCATGGTGCATAGTACGTAATTAGGCATATGGTATACGGAGATTGTTATGTGCTCGCTCGCACTCGTTACTCACTGATTTTTTACAGTTGTTATGTCATTCTGCGGGGTGAACACCTGAAGAATTTTGATTACGGTTTGAGCGTCGTACACCACTTTCAACGGACGCAGAGTAACATGCAATCGTTGGTCGTACTGTCCGTCTTCTGGATTCGTTTCGAAGTATACATTTAAAAAGTAGTCCTCCGATAGCTTTGATCGAACGATTTCCGGTACGATTTTTCTACGCTGCATATCCAATGTTTGCACAATTTGCTGCATGCCCAAGGTTTCGAACGATCGCATCGTAACGGATAAACTGAACGAAATGAACGCGGTATACTCGATACGTACTCATCTGATCTGGTCTGGGTCTGGGTCTGGGTTCGGGTCTGAGTCTGGTTTGGTACGGTTACAAAACGAAAATAAACTTACGAATACGACTGCGCTGCCGGTCTTTGGTTAACGAAAGCGTGCGCTTCTTTGAATTGTACAATCATGACATGCTCGTCGACTTCAACTTCGACATCGGCATCGGCATCAGCATCCACAACGTCCGCTCGTCGATAATCATCCGCAATTATGATTTTCAACACTTCCAGCTTGAATTCCATGCGAATAGCGACGAACGAAGCCGGATATAACGCGGGAATTAAATTCTCGTGATAATCGATGGCGCGGTACAACTTTTGTTTTTCTTCCTCGTTCATAGCGTTTCCAAATTGTTTAACTTGAAAAAATAATAACGCAGTAATACCGTTTGTTTCCTTTCCTTTCCTTTCCTTTCCTTCCCTTTTCTTTTCTTATTTCTCTTTACTCGAGTCTTACCGATGTTGTTGGTTTGACTTTGATCAGAAGCCTCGTCTGCGTTTCTACTACTCGATGAAAACCAGCCGCCGAACCAGCCGCCGCTTTTCTTCGAAACTTTCTGTTGCGCGGCATAAATACGCCCTTCTCTGTCGATCTAGCCGTAGATAACGAGCGTTAACACTTGACCACTTGACGACCGCTACCACGCTGCCGTATACGTTTACTTACTTCGTTTTCAACTTTCTGACGAATTAATACGATGTTGAAAGCGTCTAGATCACGCTCCAACAGCTGCAGATTCGTACTAAGCCAGTCCGTTTGCTTTTCCGTCAGTTTGCGACGGTAAAATAATTCGTACTCCTTGCATAATTTTCTGTGACGCGAAATACAAGTCCAACTCCAATCGTTAAGTCGCCTTCTAACGTTGGCTAAAATGCAAGAGAAAGCGAATTTCCACCTACAAAATAATAATAAGCGTTAAAAGAGCGCCATTCGTTCTTCGAGTAACTTATCATTTCCACTTAGCACTCACCATTCCTTATAATGTCCTCTGTATTGCCGTAAATTGGGTCGATATTTCCGAAAAGGCGTCGCCCTGCACATTCTGTCGAACTGCTCCAATAACGCGATCAGATCCTGATATTGTGACCTACGCAAATCTGCCAACAAAAATAGCGTGATACGATACAACGTACAACCCAATCAGGAAGCCTAGCCCTTTTTACACCCTACAACCGAGCGTAACTATCTCCGGTTTATTTTATCGCAATCGATATGTTCGGCATAGCCCGCGTCGCCAAACAAGCTCTCTTCAAAGCCAACCTTTACTCTAACGGTTCCGCGAACTTTCCTTCTCTACTTTCTAAATACTTGCGATTAGCGATTGTTTTCGCTAAATTCGAAAGTAATCGGTAGACTTGTAGTATTTTTAACTTGCGAGTACTTACTTAACAATAATTGTTCCAATTTAAATGATAGAAACATTTTCGGAGTTTTGAAGTTATCGATTTCCGGTTTAGAATTTACCTGCAATATAGCTTCCGAATTGATCGGATCTAATACTGAAAAATTGAACGGAAACAAGTGGAAGAAAAGTTGGCAACTAATAGAAATAAGCGCGCGCGCGTGCGTGCGTGCGTGCACTGAACACTTACTGTAGTCGTAACCGACGGTGCGACGAGTTTTACTGGCGATACCGTCGACGAACAATTTATTCAAGAGTTCGCCCCGACCCGGACTTCGATCATCGGCGTTAACGAAACAAATAGAATCTGTGTTCCAATATACCGACAAACCCTCCATCACCATTTTCTACGGATAATTAAAGCTTCGTTGAAAGACACACGACAAACTGAATGGAAATTAAATTCAAACGCAATAACGAATTGCACACCTTGAAAAAGGACGGAGATTCCTTTTCGGGAACTACGTAATTCTCGCATCGCTCATTCGTCGAATATATTTTCAATGTGTGTAACGAAAGCCCGACGCAAAAAGGCCTTTCGGGTTTCGTAATTTTGTCTTCGTACCTCACGTGTATATCTGCGATAAATATCTGCACGTTTCTTATTATTTGCGCAGCCAATTTCTCCACGAACGTGTCGTCCACTTGCTGCTGGCTCTCTAAAAGTAACGACGAGTAAAAATATGTACATATGTACATATTATTCGCTATCGCCTCGATAGGCCGGTATAGCGTAGCAGTCACCTTTGTCTTTTTCTTTTTTTTTAGCTTCTTCCACTTTGCTTATCATCGCCTGCTTAGCTTCTTGCATCAATTTCTCTTCTTTATCCTCATCGTATTCGATATCGTGAATGGGATTAACCAGTAAGAATAAACCTTCGACGAATACCTCGACGGATTCCGTGTAAATATTTTTCCACGGTATCTTCAAAACTAATTTTCCTAATACAAACCATCGAAATTGATATATGTGAAATAATCGAGTCAACTCGAGTAATGTACAACGCGCACGTCGCGTCGCTTAGCGTTCTAGTACGATTGCTCATTTACCAAGATGTCCGTACACGGTTTTCACCGGTAAATTCAAGTCATCAAGAGCGCTAGGTTTCAAGGACAAATTTTTCAGAGAAACGTCGCCTAAAAGACGAAAACAAAAACCCAATAAATAAATAAATAAATAAATAAATAAATAAAGAAATTGGATGACGACATTGACGACGACGTAATCGACATTCCACCCGCAGAACGCAAATAAGTAACTCACCGCCCCAAATTCCAATTTTCAGTTGGGATCGGTCTAAATTTTCTACGTAATCTCCCAGGAATTTATTGAGGATATCGGCGACGATAGATTCGAACACCATTGTAACAAGTTTAACCAGTCTCCTCTATCCGAACAAAAAACCTTTGGTGAAACGCCGAAGCGTGCATGTGTGCATCTGAACCGCAACTATTCACGTACCGGTGCCACTGCGACAATCATTACGTAATACATCGCACGATTCTTTTAATAAAAGTTCAAAGTAAAATTAAGAAAATAGTCGTTCATAAAGTAAATATGAGTATTTGCGGAATGCGGCAGTACCACGTAAATAAATCTTTAGATAGCCGCTTTCGGCGCGCGTTACTCTCCGACTTCCCGCTGCTCCTTATTCGGAACCGAGAAATAAAATCTTCAAAATCTTGATGATGTAACCGTCAAAGATAACTAATGGCTCATCGTCTAATTGATGATAAAACTAACGCGAAAATCTGAAAAGAAAAAACGAAACGTATAACGTTAACATCACCGTGGCTAGCCGCTATACTTAATACGTCTTGTAGATTTAGCGAAGAGCCGTTTGCTAGGTAATAATTAGGTAACTAAATAAGTAAGTACGTAAGTAAGTAAGTAAGTAAGTAAGTAAGCAAGTAATAGACTACTACATACATTTCACTTCACGATCCAAAATTATAAATCGAAGTTGGAAATTATCACAACAGCGAAACCACAACAATAGATACACGTACACTACAAAAATAGGTAAGGTAAGGCACTACAGGTACTGTACTACCTGCTTATATCTAGCAGCGTGTTATTTCAGTAAACTGAGCCAAATAAAAGTACGATATGTGACGTCATATGACGACATCATCTGTTCATTTCCTTCGTAATAATAAAGTACAGTATACTTATGTCAATAAACGACATTATGAAAGAGTAAAGTACATATAGCTATAGCTAATTAGCTATAATTGAATTGTTTAAGCAAGAATATTTTAATAAAATATTTTTGTCGATATAATTCATTAGTTAGCATGGAAAAATAGAAAAATGAGATGACACAAATAAATTGAACACATCTAATCACTCATTAATCTCATTATCAATCAATCAGCGATTATCACCAAT
>QBDW01003030.1:0-31065 GCA_003261595.1 Maconellicoccus hirsutus | reverse complement strand
GCTCCAATTACATACACAGCGCTTGTATCGAGTCCCCTCTCGGGATACCTGTTATTTATACAATATTAACCTTCCGCGCGCCCGTCATCGATTCCAACAGGCCACTGTTGCCTCGACGTAGTCCGGCTTGTGACGTCATGTGGATTTTTTTACAAGTCGCGATATTAACGCGAGGTGGAATTTTGCGAGGATATGTTGAGGCTTTAGGGAAGGTGGCTCGGAGACGAGTTTGTAATTATATGTGCATGCGGTAAAGGGTGTGAGACTGGAACACGATTTGACTCGGGGATTCGTTCGTAGCGAGATTGGATGGTCGAGATGAAGATATGGAGATCGAGTAGTCGAACAGAGATCGAGGAATTTTTCTGGATAGTGATTTGAAAAGTTCGGTGGTAATTTTGTTGTTAGATGTGTGATAAAATTTATGTATTTCTTTGTAAAAATTGGCATTAGAGTGTTTGATGATGTTGGAAGATTTCGTGATATTTTAAATCGATTCGAGTCGATTGAGTGTATTGGATACATTCATCGAGTTGATTAATCGACTTGAAATCGCGTTGAATCGATTTATTTTATCATAGAAAAGCTAGTCCAGAAAAACTCGCTCCAGATGATTGGCTGGAATTTTTTGGAAATGTGATCAAGTTGGTTGGGTAGGTTGAAAATAGGATAAAATCAAATTTTTAGCTGTCCAGTCTCATATGGACGCCTTCGGGAGCGTTTTGAAATTTCTGAAGAAAAAGTGAAATCACGCTGGAGGCTCCAGAATGCCTCGACAATGCGATAATCGGATTCAACGGTTTCGAATTAGGTGGAAAACCTTGTTTTCGTCGATTTAAGTCTGCATAATTCGTAATATTTCATCTTAAGAAAGCTTGTCCTGAAAAACTCGCTCCAGATGATTGACTGGAATTTTCTGGAAATGTGATCAAGTTGGTTGGGTAGGTCGAGAATAGGATGAAATCAAATTTTTTCCTGTCCAGTCTCATATGAACGCCTTCGGGAGCGTTTTGAAATTTCTGGAGAAAAAGTGAGATCACGCTGGAGGCTCCAGAATGCCTCGGCAATGCAATATTTGGATTGAGCGGGATCAAATTAAAGGAAAAATATATTTTCCCAAATTATCAATTATTTTTCTAGATTAATTAATTTTTTTTATTTCCTATTTTTAATAAAAATTTTGTATTTTCAATTTTCAAAAATTCACCAAAGATCAAAAAGTTGGAGAAAAATGAAAGTCACGCTGGAGACTCCGGAACGTCTCAACAATGCGAAATTTAGATCCGGCGAGTTCGAATTAGAAGGAAAATGTAGGTTGTGCAATTTTCAACAATTTTTTCAAATTAACATTTTTTTTTATTTTTATCGGAAATTTAGTGATAATTTTCAAAAATTCACCAAAAGTCGAAAAGTAACTTGGGGTGCTGAAAATTTGGTTTTATTTATTTTTGACATGCTCGTTCCAAAAATCCAACTTATGTTGAAATCGGAGCTGGTCGTTTGAAGAGGTTCCCTTGTGAGGCAAGCCCCCCCCCTGGCCCCTTGACATCGTTTACGTAAGGTTTTCGTAACAAACATTTTCATTTCGTTTTAGTATTTTTTTCATGTTTTTGTCACTTTGATGAAGTTATTGTGACTTCGCTACATATCTCTTCCGCTTCTGGAATCTTTCCATCGATTCCGGTTAATTTCGGTCAACTCGATGTCGTCAGTATCAATATATGGAACACCTTCCGATCGAGGTAGTTAAATGCGAGTAATTCCGAGAAATCTAAGTTTCGGTGTCTCCTTTCATACCCTTTCAAATATCCGCACAAAATTAAATTATCATTATGTAGGATTTAAAGGTATAATTTCGAGACGAAAAGACGAATAAGAATGAAGGGAATGGGGAAAAAATAAGCGTAATTCGATTAATATGTAAATGCGCTCTTATATTATAAACGCGCCTCGAGCCGACGATTTAAAAGAAGGACATTATCGCGTCATCGTGGTGTTTAATGCGATTAAGAAAACTGTCCCAGCTAGATGACCGTACCACCACGAACGCCGGTGTCGCCGCCACGGCTCTGTCATATCGATATCCGTAATAAGTTTCTGTGACAAGTTGTGACGTGAAGCGGCGCGGGAGCGCGGAGTATGGTGGAATTCCTCGAGACCTACTGCTCAAATGACTTGTCAGCTTTGGCGAACTGGAAACACTACTGCGCGTATACGAGAAATGAGTCCAATTTGGAAGCTGCGCGTCGTGAAATACATCAACATGGGCCGCCGCATCGTTTCTGGTACACAGATCTTGCAGAGATGGTCTTCGAACGAGCCAGCATTGACAGTTATTTGGGGGAAGGGGGATGTTCGATGGGCGTGATAAGGAGATCGGCGAAATACCGAGCTTAATTATTCGTGGCCACGTCTACGTAATGAACGCGCGATGAATTTCAAGAGCATGGTGCGGCCATCGTGACAATGGTGTTTTTTAATTCGAGCATCTGGCTGCATTCACGGTTGTAAGGTATGCCAATGATACGACGACGACATGATTCGGCGGTCGAGCTAACGCCCAAATGTGAATCGTGGTACGGGCCTCGAAAATTGTCTCTCCTCCTCACCGTCGGAGGTATATGGGACGACGTGAAAACATCGGTACCTCGAGGTGATGAGCGTCGAAGACACGGAACGAAAAATCGGCATACCAAGATCGCGTTTTCATAACGACGGACGAGGCGGCTATGCCGGGCGATAAAATCGAGCAGCTTTTACCGACTTCACGAATCGTGACGTCATAAATTATACGCCGTAATATACACCTTCGATTGTTTCCGAATCAGAAAAACTCGATAGAGAACTAGTTATCAATATGTGCCCGGCAGCGAGATTATCAACGACAAAAATGACCTTAATGTTGAATTCTGTCCGAGCACACGATTACGAAAAATTATTACCGTGGTTATCTCTCGCTTCGGAGTGGATGTTTCCCTTAGATGAGTTCCCCCCTCGTCCGAGTACAAATTACCCGAAAATATAGACGACCAAATTATACCGAAGAGAGCCATCACCTTATGAGAAGTATCGATAAGGTCACCTCGTTTCGATTTACCGCGGCGTCGTCGGCGGCAGCGTAAAGGAGATAAACGCTGTGCGGAGAATTACATAGCGCGTTTCTCGCGTCGAATTATTCGTCGATTCTGAATTACACGTTGCGGTTAGAGTCTATTTTTTTAATTTTTTTCCTCTTCTGAGTCCCCTTCGTCCGTCGTGCTGATTACGAGTGTGCAATGCGGCGTGTACTACGTTATTGACCAAGGTGTTCTAAATTACGCAAAAAATTTTCTACGAGCAGTCGTGTAGCGTCTTATCGTCGCTCTAACCGCAACTTCGCATTCGGTAAATTACCTTTTGGCTGCGTGTGTGCACGTAATAATCGAAATAGGTGATGCGAGCTCGTACGCGCAGCATCCTCTCTCGTTCGGTGCCTAGGCGCAGGAAACTTTCGGCTCGGGAACCGGAAGCGTGTGTACGTGATTACATACTTGTGCTGGCCAATTCAGAGACATCTCCGAGTCGAAATGTCGTGGAACTGGTATTGCCTCTATGATTTGCCTATGAGATGGACAACAGGTTTATGGCTGGAATTAGACGTTCTTGTGGTGATTTTGAAAGGTGCGTAAGGTTAGATTTCGGCGCGAAACGTGCTCTTTACGGGGTACAATGGTGATTGGAATGTTGGAGGTTGACCTTAGCTGAGGTATGTCATATAAATAGCATCTTGAGATGGAAATAACATTTTCGAGATGATTAGAAATTGAAAGGTTTTGAAAAATAAATGTTTCGAGGTGATTGGCCGGAAAAAGTATTCGATTAGTTCAGTTAAAAGGGACGGAAAATTACCAAAACTCGTAAGACAATGGAAAAATGACTGAAGCCAAATTGAATTGGCGAAGTACGAACGCAATCAACTAAAATTCACCAAAAATGGAAAAGAGTCACTGGAAACTGACCTAACGTGGCTGATAAAAACAAAATTCAATTTGGAGCAATATTTGTGCCAAAAAAATCACCATAGAAACCAGAAGACATCAGTTTGCGTACAAGACAAGTCCGTAACACAGAGTGACATTTTCACGTCGCTTCGCAAAAATGATGTTCATCGTAAGATGTCATATGACATAGCATGCCACTCATAACTATCACATGTCACCATAGCAATGACATGTCATCATATCGCAACACGATACAATGACATGATAACATGTCACTGATGGCTACGTCAGGTCACCAAGACAGATGTCATATGACATAATATGCCACTCATAATCATGTTACATCAACATAACAATGCCATTTCATCATATCACAACATGCTACAACAACACGATAGCATGTCACTGATGACCATGACACGTCACCAAGACAGATATCATATGACATAACATGTCACTTATAACTATGACATGCCACCATAACAATGACTTGTCATCATATCACAACATGCTGCAATGACATGATAACATGTTACTGATGACTATGACATGTCATCAAGGCAGATGCCATATGACATATGCCACTCATAATCACGTTACGTCACCATAACATTGACATGTCATCATAACACAACATGCTACAACAACACGATAACATGTCACTGATGACCATGACACGTCACCAAGACACATGTCATATGACATAATATGCCACTCATAATCATGTTACGTCACCATAACAATGACTTGTCATCGTATCACAACATGCTACAACAACATGATGACTTGTCACTGATGACCATGCCATATCACCAAGACAATGACGTGTCATCTATGACATGTTATGATGATATGAAAATATTAAGATTATCATTTATGACCATGGCGCGTCACCATGACGATGACTTGTAATCTGTGACATGTAATGATGACATGAAAAACTTACATTTTTCGTTTAACATGAATATACGATGCGTTACATGTTTTGAGAGTGACAAAATAGTCAACTGACATGTCATTACGTGGCATCACGATGTCTATCGCTATGACATGTGTCCATGCATGTCATCATGACAACACCGTAACATGATCATCGTATATCACCACAACAATGACGTGCTATCATGATATGTCGTTCTAACATGCCACCATGACATGATTACATATTACTCATCATCATGACACGTCTTTATGACTTCATCGCGACATGTCAATCAAGTTTCACTAAATTTTAGATGTAATAATTATAATGGTTAATAGAAAACTAAAAATTATTTCAATATTGTTCATTAATTTCTCTAAATTGTCACTGATGACGGTGACGCGTTACCATGACAACGGCGTGCCGCTTTTTCGAGATTTTGTGCCATAGCCAAGATATAAAAATGTCCATAAGAAATTTAGCAAAATTTGTGAAATTCAATTGTAAAAAATTGTTTAAAATGTACGAAAGAAAACAAATACTTTTCATTACCAATTGATTTTTCCAAGGGAACGCGAACAAATATCAATTAATAATTTTGTGCGGTTCTCACGAATGTTCGAAATACCAATTCCTCGGCCAGCTTCAGAAGGTGTATACTTGACTGAACGAGGAAGTACACGATGATGTATTAACTTCTAGTAACCGAATCACAATCGGCCGCCGATAAAGATCAATGCGTCGTCGTATAACGAACGTGGTTTTGATTCATTTTCTCGAATATAATTTCTATAAATTACATATTACGACGTTTGGAAATTATTGAAAGAGAGAGATAGCGGTAAAACGTGACGTATACGAGTCTCACGTCGCACGGTCGTCTCGTGCACCTTCGGTGCGGCGACGGCGGACCTTGGCGGCATCGAAGATCGACGGAAAATGGAGGGAATCCAATCACGACGAAAAAGTTGTAAACTTTTATCGCATGTAAATGCGGCATTTAAGTGGAAGAACGCGAATCGATATATCAATTTACGAAACGACTCGTCGTATTAAGTGTTCAAGTGTGTATGGGAAGGACAACGGCTGTTATAGGTAATTTACACTGTTCCCTTTCGAAGTGCCGATCCAATAAGGGAGACCTCTGTCACATGTTGTAATACTCGCACAAGTACCATGGTACTTTGTGACACCATTCAATTACAACATAGAAAATTTTCACAGCTTTGGAAATTTAAACCGAAGAGGTTGATTATTGACGTCGCGAGGGTGAGGCTCGTTGACCTATGGGTTCGATGACATTTATTAGGGTGTAATATGCGAGAAACCGGCGACGGAACTTGTTCGCGTGCTGTTCGGTATGTTCGAGGATGACTTTCGGAAATGGTAGATGTGCCTGGTACGTGTGTCCTTCTACGCGGACTCGCAAAGGATATCAGATAGGAGAATTTGGTCAATTAATTTGGTCCGGTTGACGTACACGTGATAGCTGCCGAAACGCAGACGAAGGCATAGCGTGCCATTGTCTACACATACGAACACGAAAATGCCGATGAACGGGTTGAGGGCGGGTTCGTCGTTTAATAATTTATCGAAAACCTATGGTTATTTCATTACACCTGTACGCACGTAGTGTGCCGAAGCGAGCATTTTGATTTTGACAAGGCGGTTGGCTTCGAGGGCCTTGGGCGATGACGTAGGATGGCGGCGCAGGGCGCTGATGAGATATATTGACATCGGCTTGCGTGCTTGGCCATTTGCGATGCGCTTGGTGGATACGGTAAACAAAAGGTTCGCGAGTAGATAAAAGAGTAAAATTTCTTTATGAATTATAAATATATATCACGACTTTTTCATTTTTTTTCCATCGACGCCAACGATAGTCGTATATTGCCGCCGGTTCGGTACGACGCATATAGAACACGGTGGAAAAAAAAAATCCGATGTCGATGTTGTCATATCATTTTGTCCAATATTTTATTTAAGACTAGTAGGTGTGTCATGACGTCACGTCAGCTTGACTGGCACATCACGATGGTATTCTTACCATTTCACCCGTAGATAGCGCGTTTTTTCATTTCAAAGAGGTCGGTCTAAGCACGCTCTGCCACTCAAACGTATGACATATGACACATGACACATCGGATAAGATCTTTTTATACTCGTATTTTTTTTTCGCCCGGTTTTCTGTAACTCTCGACGCTTCGCGGCTCGTCTTCGGCCGACATTCGCGTTTACAACGATGTACCGAGACAGACGAACGTTTCGAGGTATTAATATTTGATCGGATATAAGAGCCGGAGCTTATATGTAGATTGGCAAGGCGGATGAAACGATACGCCGAACGACGGATTTAATAACCACTCGGCGATCATCGAACGGTCGTGACTTTGGCGAAATATGAACGGTATCACGATCCAAGGATCGAATTCGTGTAGCCCTCGTGCCTGATCGATGGTCGCGGTGAGAGGATTTGGCGAAAATCATAGCCTGCGAGGGAAGCGATTCGAGGCTGCAGCGATGCCGAGGAATACGCCGAGAAACGAGGACGGAACATAAGTGGAAAAAAAGTGCTCTAAATTATGTTCGATGATCGAAGACGATAACACAATGGCCACGCAAATCCTCGGTAAATGTTACAAGTCACGTAATGTCGCAGTTCCATTGTTGAAGCGGCGCGATTTCCAATGATGACCTGATGTTGGATCAGAGCCCGTTTTTGGTGGTTTTTTACGATGTTGTAATCGAGAAAAAGTCCAGCGGTTAATTCTTCGAAGGGTGAAAAGTAGTTGAAGTGTCATATATGACGAAGGTATCGTCCAAACAAGAATTGTGAAAAAAGAGGAGAAAATCGTACAACTTCATTATATGTGCTACGATGAAGCGTCAAGGGTGGATTTTTTTGATGAATGTCAGCACGACATTAAGGTGTGGTTCCACTTAATATAAATTGAAACAGGGTATAGTGTTTTTTCTAAATCGTGTCGTTTTTCGGGCCAAAACACCGCGAAGAGAAATAGGGAGGTGAAAAAAACAAGTAAAAAGAAACGATAGCGAAAAAGCGTATAATACGTTAATACAGGCCTTCTGCACATAAACACCGCGGCGCGTATAAACAATGAAAACAATAATTAATAGGTTGTTATCCGGGGGTTTAAAAAATCGTATATACGCAGATTGTGCATTATGTACATACCCGACCTACGACGCGGGTCGTCGAGCGAGAGGGAAACGTAATTTCCAATTTCAGTTTCGGGTTAGGGGCATCGTTTATTCTTTTTAAAGAGGAGTTGTCACGAGACCTTTTGGACATGGTCACGCAACGGACAAATACAGTCTGCCGGAGTCTCTTCGCCGTGTAGACGTAAACGCTTCACGGTATATTCGAGTGTGGTGGCGTGCTACATGCGAGCTCGATTTTACATCACTATTTCTCTGCGTCGTTCGGCGATACCTTATCTGTACGCGAGAGGAGGTGAGGTGGTAGAGAAATGCGAAAAAAAAGAGAAATAAGGAAAAAGTATCGCACGAGGGTCTCGATGGACAGCGCGAGGATGGACATGCGACGGTTCCGTGGGAAATCTGCGGCGAGGTTTGAAGTGTTGGGGGATTTTTGAAAACGGAGGGGTTAGATTTTGGTGGAGAAGATCGTGGTTCAAAATTTTATCTATTTTGGTGTTTTGTCATTTTTTTTTTTTTTGGAAATTCTTTGCGATTTGAGGACGAAAAGGAGGTATTTGCGAGTTTTTGTGAATTGGTGATTTTACAAGTGTTTTTTTCCTTTGTAATTGAAATTGAAATCAAGGTGTGAACATTTCAGGCATCGGATAGTACATATCGACATCTAATTATTTAAAATCGAGATATCGAAATTCAAGTATCGAAATCGAAGTACAAAAGTCGAAAGTCGAAGTATTGATTATTGAAATTGAAGTGTGAAAATTGCAACATCGAAATCGATAAATCGAAAGTGAAACATCGAAATCACAACGCTAACATCGAATATCGAAATATTGAAATCGATTTAACAAAGTCGAAAGTTGAAATATCGATATTAAAGTCTCGAAAGTGTGACATCAAAATCGATGAATCGAAACTGAGATATCGAAATCGCAATACTATTATCGAACATCGAAATCAAAATATTAAAATCGATTTAATGTAATCGAGAAGTTGAAATATCGATATTAAAGTCTAGAAAATGTGACATTGAATTCGATAAATCGAAAGTTAAATATCGAAAAAACAATGCTAACATCGAATATCGAAATACTGAAATCGATTTAACAAAATCGAAACTGAAATATCGAAATGAAATACTAATATCGAACATCGAAATCGAAATATTAAAACCGATTTTATGTAAAACGAAATGTTGAAATATCGATACTAAAGTTTAGAAAATGTGACGTCGAAATCGATGAATCGAAGCTGAAACATTGAAATCACAATACTAATATCGAACATCGAAATCGAAATATTAAAATCGAATTCATGTAATCGAAAAATTGAAATATCGATATTAAAGTTTAGAAAATGTGGCGTCGAAATCGATAAATCGAAACTAAAACATCGAAATCACGATACTAATATCGAATTATCAAAATCGAAGTATTAAAGTAGAAAGTCGGAATATCGAAATTGAAATGTAAAAATTGCGATATTGAAATCGATATATCGAAATTGAGATATCAAAATTACGATATTTATATCAAACATCGAAATCGAATTACTGAAGTTGAAAGTTGAAATATAGAAATTAAAAAATATTGAAATCAAAATCGAAATATGGTATTCAAAAATTACGTTCATCGCCCCCACCCCTCTCTCCTCATGTTCATTTCTACATTAATGTCATTTTGTCGACATTCTATCAGATATTATCATTTCAAAAATTAAAAAAAAAATACTTAATATTTTTCAATTACATCATAAAATAATCCCATCGATATAGATCATCATAATGACGAGTAAAAAAAAGAAGGCGTACCTTGGACAAAAAAGGAACTTAAAACTTGATAAAAATCCACCCCAAATCTTCGATTTGTTTTTTTCAATTTAAATAATAAATTACACGTATACACAAAGGCTAATAGATAGAAAATAACTTTATGGCGTGTGAACGAGGGCTGCCTTGGTAAAAGCATTAAGCATTAGAAGACGCGAAGAAGCAGTTGCATCGAGCCCTGTTCGCGCGTTTAATGAATACAAGAGAACCAACGGGGAAAGGAGATTGGTGTTTTAATAATAATAAAAAGAAGAAGAAGAGGGGTAAAAAAAAGTAGTGAAAAAGCGACGATGAAGAAGAAGAATAGAATAAACGTTAGAACGTTAACTCGAATAGCGTGTAATTGGGTTGTTTAGTTTAAGCGTTCGCGTGACACGTTGAAAATATGTTGAACATTTCCGCGTACACGGTTATAGGCGCCACCCGCGTTTGTCACCCGTGTTTTTTTTTATTTAAACGATATGGGGGCGTAGAATTTGTAACGGTTGGAAGAATCAAACGACACGATGGCGAAGTAGCGTAATGAAAAGGATATACACCTATTTATACGAATTGGCCGAATGAGAAAAAAGGGTTGGATTACGAGATTCTGTTTGGTAACTTCAACATGCGTCGTTTGAAGGCAGAATGTGATGGTGAATTGGCGATTGCTCCATCATGATTTAAGGAGGCATCGACAACGAATATTAGTAGTTGTCGTCATCGTTATATAGCAGACCATTGTCTCAGCCCCACCTCTTTCTCGCTAACCAATTTTAAATCTGTTCGTGACGTTGGCCAAAGTAAATTCATTCGCTCGCCAGAACAACGTTTAATTACCGAAGCAGATATCTATTCAAAATTGACTGTATGTTCACATTGATCGCGGCTAGTTCGTGACGTGAATATTACATGGCCACGGTGGCGAGAAACGAACCGACTTGCGGAGAAGGTAAAGATGGGCAAAAGAGTGGAAAAAAAATACCTCGAGATGAGCATAAAAACGACATCGTCGTCATCGTTTTCTTCTATCATTTAATTTAAATTAAAAGTGGAAAGTATAGAGGTCATTTAAAACGGGATACGCCTCTTTCTAAATTAAAAACCACACCACACCATTCTTGAGGAAAACAAGACCATATTGGTTCCACCGCAGAAGATATTTTTCAAGATATCTATAATGCCGTACTATGGTATTAAGCGTGTAAAGGCGAAAAAAATACAGCGTTACGACGGTGATGGAATACATTCGACACAGAAATTTACGCGATTCGAATCGTGTTTGGTTTTCTCCTCCTTTTGCCTCCGTGCCTCCTTGAGTTCGTCTCTCTGCGGCGAAGGCGCGTTGGGTTGTATAATCCGTCGATCTTTAATGATCGTCGTGTGATGCGTTGTTTTAGCGCCGCCGGTGTCGTCTTTGTGGCGAGCTCGTTTTCATTAGTTTCCTCGGTGTTGCAAATTGCCTACGTGGAGCTAGACTGAGCTATGGAAATGAGTGTTTAACGAGGGAGTTGATGGATTGTCGAGAAACAGCGTCGGAATGATGGTAACGTCATTAAAACCACTCGAAAGATCTCTCATTTAGTTCAAAAATCTTCCAAGTTTGAACTACGCATGGGCGCGAAGCTCAAAAAAACAAACGTTTTAAGCATTCGCCCCAATTTGTAAGTAATAGGAGCCCCGGAGCAGTGAATATGCGAGAATTTCGCACCGTAACATTTTATCGAAGAATGTTTTGAATTTTATCCCAGAATTTTCCTAGTAGCTTCTGAATAGATCCCAAAATTTGAGCTGGAAGTAAGCCCTGGAACAACGAATATTCCAGAATTTTGCATTGCATCATTTTGTCGAAGTATGTTTTGAATTCTATCCCGGAGCATTCCTAATAGCTTCTGAATAGATCCCAGAATTCGAACGGGAAGTTGAGCCCCAGAACAATGAATAATCCAGAATTTTGCATCGTGCCATTTTGACGAAGTATGCTTTGAATTTTATCCCAGAATTTCCGTAATAGTTTTTAAATGGATCCGAGATCTTGAGCTGAAATTGGAGCTGCAGAACTATGAGTATCCCAGAATTTTGCATCGCAATATCACATATGGTCCGGTTCTTATCCCAGAATTTTTGTACCAACTTACAAATGGATCCCAGAATTTGAGCTAATGTTAAGAGTACCAGAACAAAGAAATCCTAGAATTTTGCATTAATGAAATTCTGGAAGCTTATCGCGTAATTTAGGAACATTCGTAAATCGAAACATCATTTTCAGCGTACCCCCTCATCTCCTCTACCAAATTTTTATTCAAGTCTTGAATTGTGGATCTCAACATATATCTATTGGATTATAAATAGAATGTACTACGATAAAATATTACAATGCGAAATTTTGGGGTGCTAGTTGTTCTGGGGCTCGTATTATTTTGTATACTTACTACTTACGAATTGTGGGACAAGTTGTCAATTCAGTGTTGGGATACTTGAAACATTTGTGACAGCACAAACAATTCGAAGACTAGAAAACTTTATCCCAGAATTTGAACTGCGGTCAAAAACATGCATTGCCCAGAATTGCAGCCATTGTGTCCCATAATTCAACATTATAGAATTTTTTTTTTGCGAAAAGTGTCCGAAATTCGAGACTACAAGAGTATTATCCCAGAACTCCAACTGCAGAAAGGCCCCATAATTTAATTTGATAAAATACAAGGTTTTGAGGTGCTCTGCATACTAATGAAGTTCTAATTGATATTGTAAGTAGTAAAATGGGATAAAATTTGAAACCCTCCAGACACGAATTGTTCACTGGGTCTTCGCCTTTGTCCGTGTATTATCACCGATACCATCTGGATCTGCCCATAGGGTATCCTCTGCGGTATCGCTCGCGAGTTTCACGAATCACGTTGGCCCATCGATGGAAAAATTTGGTGAATCGTGTCGTAAATTAATTCTCGGTCGGATCTTCTTCGTATCTTTTTACTCGGACACGTTCGTATATCGAAGGAGAGAGCATAGACACGAGGAAACTCGTTTATTCGAAAATTTTTTTAATTAATCGCGCACACCGGAGCGCGTTATCGCGTTGATGAAAGGGAAAGATGTACGCCGGGGCCTGTGTAAATTGGCCGAGCGTTTCGTGCGAGTTGGAAATTACATGGGCGAGCGAGAGAGCGCGATGGATGTATGTGAAATTTCGTGAAGAACGGCGGATATCTGTGTATTTGTTGGTATCTGCGTACTCGCCTTTGACGCGTTATTACTTTTGTGTATTGTAGGCGTGTTACTGGTTCTGCGGGATTTGTGGTGTGCGTTGGGTGTTTGATGATACGTATGCGTGCCGGACGCGGAGGAACGACCTGGTTAATTAGATCTTTTACCGTAATCATAATAAAGTTAAATATTTTTTAATTACTATCGACGATATAGGTTTATGAAAGCTGTTCGAGTCTATAATTTAGTATTTCGCTTTTGTGCGAAGATTTCTCGAGATTGGCGTTTGACTTTATGGCTACGGTCGGCGCGGTTGAAACGATGGTTGGCGGTTCGACGGAGCGAAATGTGTGAGAAAGGCGGCCGTCGCGGTGACGCGTCCCATACAAAAGAGACAACTAGCCGCGAGGTGACAAAGAATTAAGACGCGGGTGCGCGTACGCCACGCAGACGGCGAAGGCGTACGGTCGATTGTTAAAGAGCGATGAATAATAAGGCTAATCAATAACTGCAGCGGGATATGGCGGCAGTATGCTGCGGCATCCAGGTTGCGGCGAGCGACATGTGCCCCGGTGTACGCAACCGTAGGTATGTGGCTGCATGTACTCGGTGTATATGTGGTACATTAACAGAGCGTATGTCTTTATACACACAATGACTCGTTAATGTATATTACATAGGTGACCTTCGCCTTAACCTTGAATCAAGTCGCTAATTGTACTCCTGCGGCCAATCGTTTATATCGCTAAAAAATTTCCCCCCTTGGGGTGCCGCGTCTCCGTATGGCGAGTCGTGGTCGCGGTGATATTCTGCTATGTCACCACGAACGTAATCCGGAGATTTTTTTTCGTCTTCGAGCACGCTTTACAACTCGTTAATGGCGGAAGAACAAGATGCGGTATATTCGTAGTGGACAACTCGTGATTATGTATACGCGACGGCGACGACGGCCGCTAGAAATGCCAGTACTCGTGGCCGCGTATTTGCTACGATCGAGTCGATGCTTAGATGTACACCGCAAAATCGCGCTCAATTAACCGCAATGTACACGTTACGTAGGTATGCTGCGTAAAGCAAGGTTATCCGGGCTGCCTCCGTACGCCATAGATCGCTCGTACGGTGAACGTATTGATCGAAATCGACGTGCCATCGCGAACGTTACACAAGAGTGTTGGAACGTAATCGGCAGAGCTGTCGGTGCGGTAGTCGACTTTTCCCATCGTGTCGTTGTAGTTTCTATGCAACGAAGTAATGTGCGAATAGTGACCAAGCTAGCCTATATGATTCACCTTTTTTTTTCACATTTCTCGATCGCGTGTATACGATTTGTGTACCGTTGTGTCGTATCGCTAGTTCGAGAGTTCCTGTTTTTGTGGCCGAAGGCGGTTACGACGTGCGGATACGTCGCAGCGAGGTTTCATTGAGGTGCGCGTAATTTTCGTCTTGGCCACGGAGTTAAGATGTCTTGGTGTCGAGGTTTCGCGTGGGTTGACGAAATTGAAATTTTGAAGGAGCGGGTATGGTGAATTGGGTCGAGTAAGCGTTGAAAAAAATTATATGGTTGGAATAAATCTGCGTGTAAAAGAAATTGGGAATTGGAACATGAAGGTATTTTAGAAATTTGGTGCTCAGCTGAACCTTGGAGTTCCAATGACTTGTGGTTGCGAAGCTGAAGAAATAGCTCAGGAAGAAAATTGCATTAAAGGAGTCAAAAAGTTGTGATATGTTTATTCGACGTTTAGTCTCCCGAAATTGAAATTTGATTGCAGAACCTCTCATCCCTCCGCATCACTTGAATTGCATAATTGAAAAATCCAAGTGATTTTCTTTGAAATTCAAGCTGAGTTGTATCCCAGAATTGCAGCAATTTCGGGTTGCAGTGCTCAAGAAAGAGCTCAGTGATACGTTGAAATTGGTATAGTAGAGCACTGGGACATGTTTTTCTCGTTCAATTCCAAGAAAATATAATATGATCGCAGAATTTATTTCTCTATGCTAAAATTTTGAATTCTGGAACCTGACCCAGAATTTTCATTATCACCTTGGCGAAAAATTCTGAATCGTGGGATACGACGAATCAAAAGCTTCTGAATTTATTCTCACGATCCCACAATTTCTTGGTACAGGCTCGACGACTTGTCCCAGAATTGCGGTAATGACGAACTCATTTATACCAGAATTCTGAATTTACGAGGTGTATCCCAGAACCACGGAAGTTTGCGTGACTCACAATTCTGGGATCATAGATGACACATAAAACCCGAAGTATTTCAATTCGTCATACGTTTCATTTGATACCAAAATTCTGAACTGTGCTATGTGCATCCCAGAACTTATGGAAGTGACCGTGCCCTAGAATTCTGGGATCACGAATGACCCACAAAATTTTAAATATTTTGACTCAATGTACATTTTATTTTCTTCCATAATTTGCGTTTCCATATCCCATTTTCGAGTTCCTTACTCTGTCCCAGAATTCGGTCTTTTTAATAAAAATTTACAATTCTGGGATTCTTTATGTATTTCTAGATTGGTGTTAAATAGCGATTCAGCTGTTTAAAAATTAACCGAGTTACAATCTATTTTTGTCCCAATCCCAGAATTTTAAAATCTTTACAAGACCCCGGAATTTTAATGTTGTCACGAGATCCCAGAATTTTGACGTTGTTATAAGATCCTAGAAGTGAATTGGAAATTTCTTAAAACGTCGAATTCGGATTTCTACATTTTTTCAATTCAACGAACAAAATTTTTCAACTTTTGCGATGAACTCTGAAATTTTGGAATTTTTTTCAAATTTAAACTCCGGAACAAGTGTCGGATTTTGTCTAATTTTAGAGTACACCATGTGTAATGTAATTACCACATTTCACGAACCATTATTTCAATGACTCTGACGTATCAATGGGCACTTTTACTTCATCTAATTAAACGCTAAAACATTTAACGCTGGAACGCAGATCGATATGTAGGAAAAATCGCCTCGTCGCGTCTTCTAAGTATCGAAGGCGCGTGTGCTATGAAAAATCATCGCGCCGGAGGAACACGCAACGTAATCTTAAACGTATTTTTTTCCCTCGATTATTTCTCCGCTTTTACGAATGTATTCGCGAGCCACACGAATGATCATGAAGATGCGGCCATCTCCGCTCGTAATGTTCATTTAGCTCGACGTAATTTTACGCGTATTTTCTCGTCGATTCGATTCAGATACGCGGTGTAAGTAGATCGCAGATACGTACGATGCGTAAACGACGACGCTCTCCTCCATGGCAAACATTTCCACCGTTGTTGGGTATTTATCAAAAGAAAAATTACCACCGCTTCGGTGTAATTGTACGAGAAAACTACATGTAAATTGGGTTTTAATTTACACAATATAAACGTATATCTATGCACTCGTTAAGTAGCCACGTCGTGTATTTTACTCGTATACACAAGAACGCCGCTGATAATTACGAGCACGCTGCGACCGCGAAGGCATCCGCAGCGACGAGCATTATCGCCGAAGAGCCATCCGACGCATCTCCCGCGCTCGAGATGGTGAAAGTTCGCCGTGCTACCGCGGTCGTCGCTCGTCGGAGACAATACGATACAAGCGTGGCCAAGTCTTTGGGAAAATTTTCGCTAATTGTTACGCCTCTTGTATGGAGAAATTATCGTCGAAATGTACTAATGAGCTTGTGGCGTGTGCTGGCCCTCGTTCACATGGTATTTACCCGGTTACCGAGTTGCCGGTGGACAATTAATGTGGGAAGATGTGGATGACTTCTGATGTCCTAGATGAGGATGTTGACTTATTGGAGCGGTGGCGGTTTGATCGACGATCGATTGGAGGCACGCGAGAGGATGGCGAGACGACGGCGAAACCGCAATGACACAACGGACGCTGGCAAGGACATCGCAGAGGAAGGCGAATTAACCGAGTTTGACGATGCAAAGACAACCACGAGAACGCAGTCGAAAATTTAGACAGGATATCGATTTGATGGACGTATAAAAAACCTATCGAGGTGCACGTGACTGATGTGTATGGCGAGATGTGTCATAGTCTTGGTGGTTTTTTTTTTACGTTTTACTATATTTTTTTTTTGTATCACGAAAAAACGTGTATGTGGCTGCGACGAAGACGACAACGTCGACGACGACAACCGTAATATCAACCATATAAAAAGGTAGCCGAGTCTAATTCTTTTGTGTGCGCGCTTCTGACACCGAAGGTCGTTGCATAACACCCACAATAGTCTTATTCTTCTAACACATCGAAAAGGCAATTTAAAACCTATACCGCAAGTAATAACTGTGACGGCGGGACGCCAAACCGAATCGTATATTAACTATTTTTTTTTATAACTGGTTTACGCTCTTTGTCGCACACTGAAGTGTAATACCAAATGTACCATTAGCGAAGCCGCAACGTGCGACAAAGAACGATGGTCGTTTGATTACTCTTTCACGTATCGTCTTGTAATATGTTGTAAGAAATTCGAAAACGCTACGCGGTGATTACTCGTCGTTCGTCTGTGTCACCAAAATTATTACCAGTCGTGTTAATCCACGTGGTACATATCTGGAAAGATGGTAGATAATTTTGGGTATTTTTTCGCCATCGATAGATATTCTGTCGCGGATAATTTTCATCAATTATGGGTGTTGCGATACGAATCGCGACATAGAAGTGTAACCTGTTCGTGTCTCGTGTCTTTGGTACCCGAATGCGTCTCGGATACGATAAATATACGATTACGCGCGTCTTAGAGTATTGCAATGTTCATCTTACCGTGCAAATAGTCGGCCCGAAGGATAACGGGAGATCTGACGAGATTCTGCAATTGCTGTTTTTAACGCTGTTACTGACTGTCGAATTGGTAACGCTGTTGTTGGAGGAGCACGTCGTCGAGAGTAGATTATTCGCTTCCGGTTTCAGAAACCACGATGCCACTGAAGCCCACTGTAACAAGGTGCAGAAAACGCGGTGCGTTAGTGGAGCGCAGTTGATGTGTTGTGGAGGGGAGAGCGGTAATTTAGGGGTGACTTAGATATGGTGTTCGTTACTGAGGAAGTGAGGTGATTTGAAGACGAAGGGTTGGAAGAGCTAAATAATAGCGTTGATTAAAAATTAAATTATTCGAAATTTTTACAAAAAAAATTTTTTAAGGATTTTTTTTATCCATAATATGGTATTTTGCCCTTCGTAGCAGCTGATTGGTTCAAACGACGAATAACCAGTTTGTCGCCCAAAAATTGGGAGCAAATGAATTAATATTTTTCATGTATAATTTTTTCAAACACTATATCATTTTGTGTTTAGAAGCAGGCTACCCCCCCCCTACTCTCTCCTCGTCACATTTGCTGAAATTTTTTAAATATTGAACCTTTTTCAATAATATTCGAGTAATGTACTTTTATAGTATTATTAACATCACCCCCCCCCCTCTGCTCCTCTATAACATGCTATTTAATTGAAAGGGCATCTAAAAGATGGTAAAAATAGCGTAGAAGTAAAGAATTCAATCTAAATTTCAAGAAAAAGTAGTAAAAAAATTTAAACAACCCAAACACGCGAAGTGTTGTTGAAAAAATGAAATAATGTGTTTTTTTGTTGTTATTATTCCGTTTTTTGTATTTTTTTTTCTCTTATTTTTTTATAATTTTGATTTAAATTGCAGATTTTTTCTTCAATTCTGAATTTTTTGTGTAACAAATTTGACCTAGTTCTATGGACAGGGGAGGAAAAGAGGGGGCCAACTAAGAATTTTCTGAAAATTTTTTGTATGTTTTTGAAAAAATGTAAAATTTATTTGGTATTATTTTTTGTCGTTATTATTTCGTATTTTGCTTTTTTTTCTTTTTGTTATAATGTTCATTTAAATCAGATTTTTTTTTAATTTAAAGTTTTTCTGAAATAAATTTGAACTGGTTCATAAGGATAGAGGAGGAGGAGAGGTGGGGTCCAAATTGAGAGATTTCTGAAAATTTTTCGTAAAGTAATGAAAAAATATTGATTTTTTCAGAAATAAACCCGTCGATGTTCTGTAAGTTATTAATTATTTTTGGTACAGTTTTTTTCATTTCTTAAACCCTCTTCACCCCCCCCGGCTCCTTCTCCTCCATTGAATGTGGCTACCGCAGTGGCGTTCTCTTCTTTTCTTGCTCCCTGTTTCTAAATAGAACATTCATCAATATTTTTCAAAACTTTTTCAAATTCTCAAATTGAATTTGTAGAAGCAAATACTTCCCCCTCCCCCCAGTAATTATACTCTCGTGTTATAACTATGAATGAGTACTCTTCTTAAGCAAACATGTTCTTCGATTTTGAAATAAAAAATGAATCAGTTTTCAATGAATTTTTATGCTTAAAAATTAAATTCTTTCGAAAGAACGATCACCTGAGAAAAAACTTGTCCAAAATTTTACCGTTGGTAATTGTACAACGAAAAAAAAATGGTTAAAAATTATTTCGAAATTTTTTGTTGAAATTTTGAAAAGCTGCATACTTTGATTTCTCCAACTCACTCGCGATGCTAATTTGAGAACCCCTGGTCGCGTTTATAACGTAATTAATAATATCGAGCGCGTATTTACAAAGCGATCACCACGCACGCGGTTCGCTTTTTATATTATTCAATTTGACCACGTATTTAGACGAGGTGATAGAGTGGGAGGTGTAGAGGGGGGGGGCATTAGGTGTGCTACGCGCAGGTACAATGATACGCGGAGGAGATTTTGTCACCAATGCATAAAGATGGTAAAAAACGATTACGAAAAATTAATGTAAATTACTGTCGGGTAAGGAGGGCGGGGTGACGAGGCGCGGAGGCAATGCGTCAAGGTCGCCGGTGATTATTTTCCGGCTTCGAGAATGGGTGTTCGGACTTGCGGTCACAAATCGGTTTACGAAATGTGCCATTGTATGGGTGCAGGTTTTTTTTCGGTGGGATATGAGTGATTTTTTTCGATCTTCCTGTTGCTCTGGTTCTCTGGAATGGGGAAACTGTTGAAATTTTAACGCGTATTACGCATAAGCTTACGGTATAGACGAGTGACCGCGTAATGTAAAAGGTGGACGGTATGGCGCGGCGGATGCGACGACGAATGTATTTAATAATTCACGCTGGCGGCGTAACCGAAAAAACGAGCGAAAGGCCGATGTGACGAGGGAGATAGCGGGATTTCACGCGCATTACCGAAGATTAGTATCAGCGGTGGCGAAAAATGACATTCGCCGTGTGCCGAGACGGGAAAATAGAAGGAAATCGCGGACGGTTGTCGTTATAGTCGCCGGAGACGATCAACGTCGTAGATGAGGTACGCGCGGTAAAAGGTCGATCAAACGTTAAAACTTTCATTACACTAAAAGCTCCCGGTACCGGGCGGGGGCGGAAAAAAGGCGTTCGCAAGCCGACGACCCTAGCTCGAGGTTTATCGCTGATTGAACGGTTATGATAACATTTTAAACGATATGGTTCCGGATTTTGTGACAATAACAGATAACGAGGTCGGACAAAATAAATAACCCGAGACCCCGAGTCCCCGGTGTCAATATCGCGAACCACAAGAATTACTCGTCGTCGTTTAATTTGATTAGGCGATAAAAATCGATTACCGGAGGACGGGACGGGTTGAAAAATGTGTTATTTTATCGTGCATTAAAGCCGTTGAATTTTTTATACGTTGCGAGGCGGTATCTCTTGAGGTGTGCGTTGGAAATTATTATAGGTTTTGTAAACGATATCGTAAACGTGTGTAGGTGTTTGCCGGACCCTCGATGTGGTAAATGGCAAAGCCGAGATGCCATTAATTTTTCCGCGGACTCGAGTGATCTATCGTGTAGATGAGCTTTTTCATAGGAGGTTCGAAAAAAGCCTCGGATGCGGATTTGAAAGGTGCTTTGTGAATGAAGAAATTCATTTTGATTTGAAATTTTTTGCGATTTTGTTTCCGTATTCCTTTTTTCTTTAATGAACGAAGTGGGGGGGAGGGTATGCGGTCTCCTTGAAGTTTTTTCGCTGATCAATTGGAATGTTCAATTTTTTGAAGAATTTTAAATTTTTTTGGGGGGCGGAGAGATTTTGAAAAATAATTTGGCCAGTTTCAGGAAACAGGAGATGTCATCTGATTATGAGATGAAATTAGTTTTGAATTGACACGAGTTTCCAAGGATTCAGAAATAGGAGCAGGATTCGGAAATCAGGTGAAAGGTTGTTTGTAGTGAATTTAAGTAATAATTAATTTCGTTGAAAACACAAAAATCGCAAAATGAAAGAAAATACGGTTAAATATGCGCAGAATTTTGACGAAAAAAATAAATATGAATTTGTATTTCAAAATCGTCCAAATTCATGAAAATGATGAAATAATTTTTTTACAGTGTAGAGAAATAATGAAAAATTGCAAATTTTTGGCATTTGTTTTACTGAAAAAGTTTGTATTTTTTTTCAGCACCAATTTTCATGGTTTTCTTTTTTTATTTTTTTATCCTCACAATGTTTTTAGAGGAAAAATATCCTCCCCTCCTCTTCCCCTAAAAACCTTGACACTGATGGCAATCGTTTTTTTTTTTAATTTTATCATCAAGAATAAAGGTTCAAGTAATAAATTAAAGCGATTTGGAAATTATTTTAAGATATTTTACTTTTTTGTAGGAATCTTACATTTTTTGTAACTGTTCGAGCGTTGATTTACTTCCTTCTTCCCTTCCTTCCCCCTTCAGCAGTTGAAAAATGTAGATTTTTTTATTTTAAGCGAGGCTTGAATTTGAATTTATTTTATAATCGGAAGTAACCCCCTTCACCTCTCTTCAATTTTTCAAATTTCCAATCAAAATCATCAAAAAAATGAACATAAAGGAAAGAAAAATCGTAAATTTTTGGCCTGTGCCGCCCTCAAATAATTAATGTTTCTCTTCTGTGCGTTTTTGTGGCTAAAGTTGGCATTTTCTGTTTTTTTTATTAAAATTTTTATTTTTTTTCATCATATTTTTGGGAGAAAAAAATTTAAATTCCCTGCCCCCTCTTCTGCTTTGTTTTTATCATTTTATTTTTGCAATTTTTTGGGAGAAAAATTAAAATCTCCCTCCCCCTTCTTCTCAAAAAATCCTAACACCGATAACATTCTGCTTTTTAAAATTTTGTTATCAAGAATAAAGGGCCAAGTAATAAATTAATAAAATTTGAAAATTATTTTGAAATATTTAGTAGGTATTTTTCTATCTTTTTCTTTGCAAAAAATGTATTTCAATGGTTTCCTGCCTTTTCTCCCTTTTCTTGCCCCGCAACATGGAAAATGTAGATTTTTTCATCTCTAGCAAAGCTCGAGTATATCTTTTTTTTAAACCAGTTGCAATCCCCCCTCACCCCTCACTCCGTAATTTTTCAAATTTTCAATTATAATCGTCGAATAAACGAACGCTAGAAAAAAATTGATGAATTTTTCGCCTCCAAACGTGTTCAAATCTGTCGGCCCACACAAATGTATTTCGTCGATCACCTTAACGTCTTGTTGCATCGACTCGCTAATCTTTGTCGAAGAGTGTAAATGTGTGCTCGTGTGTGTGGTTAGATAAATGCGATAATTATTTTGTCGTATTTATCGACGCGTATACGAAAGCCCGATAGCCACAGCGCTTTGGAATATGTCGTGTTTTTTTTTCTCGCTCAAACGTAGGAAGCTGCGGCCAATGTAAAACGCGATGTTTAACAACGTCGTATAGCTCCCGCGTCCTTTTACGTACACCTATGATACTGACACACACACAAATACACGTAAATATTAATCATTCAAGGTAAAACGTATCCCGTGGCTAGGGATTTACAAAGTGTTCATAAGCACCGAGAGATTTATCAGTTGTGATCAACCTGCTGCTAATGAGTTAATAGAATCTGGAAAAAATCCGTGTGCCCTCTTTTGACTCCTACGGTAAACGAGGAGATAGGTAATGGATTTAGTTTTTTTTTTGGGTGTAAATCAGCGATCAGCAGTGATGAAATAATTTGATTTTTTTTCTATTCGTTTCGAGAGAAGCGTTACGAAAATTATTTACGAGGTTTGTGTGTACTTGTGTTTGTATAACGAGATGAAAAAATGTCTTTTTTTTTGCCTCCGTGCGTCTTCATGTACGAGTTACTAGGCGCGTTTATGAATGTAGCAATATACGTCTTGATAGCTCGAGGGTAATATTTTTCAATAATTTTATACACACGATTTACGATCATCGTTACCCTATGTATCAGTGTAGGTATATGTAGAAGCGAAAATAAACATCCTTTGCTCCTTACGCAAAGTAACACGTCACGCGATTAGGACACGGAAAATGAATAATAAAGCGTAAACGGAAGATAAAATTTTTACGATAAGCGAAAATTAAAAATCACCGAGATAAACGTTGTGACAGTGTAACCGAGCCAACGAATACGTAAAAAAATATTCTTAGGAGATAACACAGCATGGCTTCGTGATTGTCCAGATAGGCATTAATTAACGTATACCAGATTACGGACGTCTGCTATTTCGAAGAAGTCATCGGGGCTGAAGAGGGCATTTGAAAGAGTCATTCATCGAGTCATCTCCATAGCAAACGTTACGATATACTTATCGTATTGAGTTTTGAGAAATATAAATTCGTGGTATCTATAAATGTACTTTTCCAGATAACTAAGTGAGATTAAGTAATCAGCGTCCTAATTAAGTTGAATTTTTGGAGAGATTAAGCGAAGAGCTTATTTATTTTTTTTAAAGTGAAATTTTTACGGAATTTTTTTTTTGTCTTTAAACAAGCGTAATTTTCTTGGGAATGACACGTAAATTATCGAGAATAACGAATGTAATCGAGCGAACAGAAATGACATAGTAATTATTACTATCGAGTTCAATGATTAATGTTTTTTCGTTTTATTTTCAACAAGTAGAAAACACCGATGACGTGGTTTTTGTTTCTTTGTTGTTTCGAGATTAGTCAATAGTCATTTTAGGAAATCGCCAGATAATCTTTTTTTCAAAAAAAAATTTATTTTTGTATTTTATTTGTAAATAAATTTAAGAGTTGCAAAATGATAGAATGATGGATTTGAATTATCGGGAATTAAAAAGAAGGCACTTTTCAGGAAAATATTCGCAGCGTTCAAATTTATTTCCATTTTTTTCAATATTTTAATTTTCAACTTTTCTAGGAGGCAAGGTGAGAGGGGTGAAAAAAGCTTATTTCATCACTTAAATTTTTTCATTTTATGTAAATCGTCAAAATTTTTTACGTGTTT
Source organism: Maconellicoccus hirsutus (assembly GCA_003261595.1). NCBI lineage: Eukaryota > Metazoa > Arthropoda > Insecta > Hemiptera > Pseudococcidae > Maconellicoccus > Maconellicoccus hirsutus. Next base: position 6,714 of record QBDW01003030.1, on the reverse strand, counting down.
GAAAATTTTTACCTGCAAATCCATTAAGCAGTCTTCCCCTTCCCTTCCCCTCCTTCGCTTTGTATCGTTCTAAATAATTTTCACAAAAAATTAATTGAATTTTGTTACTTTTTAAAATACCAACAAAAAAATTGAAAAATTGGCATAAAACTGAAAAAAAATTATGCGAAATTTTTTAGAAATTCTTTTTGGAAGATTTGTTTTTTACGTAAAATAAATGTTTCTGTTTTCCAAATTAACAATGAGCATTTTTTTTTTGTTTTTTTTTGTCATAACTTGATCATTTAAAACTACATAAAACTAGAAAATTAACGGGTTCCCTGAAAAAATTACGAAAATCGGAGAATTTTAAGATTTTTATTTGAAAAAAAAAGAAATTAACCCAATTTTACTAAATTTTACAGTGATTTTCTTTATATTGTTCAATTGAGCTGCTGAAATGAACGTTTAACCAGGAAAAAAATTTCTATATCGCAGGAAGTTCTAGCAAGAAAATTCAATTTTTTCGGTGAATTTTCAAATATTAAACCTACGTATCTAGAAAAAAATAAGTTAGAAAATTTGGAAAATTGGGAAAATTATATGCAGATATTGGCATCCTCGAATATATAAGAATTAAAAAATTTTTCTTGATGAACGACGGGACGATATTTCAATTTTTACAGAAGAGAAATTTCACAAATTTTCAACAGCTTTAAATGCAGCCCTCAAATTTTTTACGAGTTTTTAAATTTTTTAAAGAAATTGACTGTCAATTGAAAAATCATCTTTTTCCGCTAAGAAATTAAAATCGGAAATTTTCAGACTAATTTTTGAAAAATTTCAAGACAAAAAATACCTAGTTTTGTAGCATTTTAAAGACTGATTTCGGATAAATTTCCCCCTTCCCCCTCACTTCTTCTCAAAGCGACGTCGACTAATTCATAATAAACGTAATTATTTTGCGTTTAGAATTTCGAAGTGGACCTTCCCTCCCGCTCGTGTTTTTTCTCGCGTGTTACGAATTCGATAATTCTGGACGATTTTTTACGAATAAATTTCGAAATGAAACAAAATGGCGGTGCGTTTAAATTGATGGACATTTCGATCGGATCCGAGCGTTTCGTCTCGATTTCCGTCGAGAATTTCACTGTTATTGCATTTCACGCGAACATCTCGCGAGATGATGGTTTCACGCGGACGTGTATTTTTGGCCGGGACGAATAAAGTGTTGGGTTTCGATTTCGTATCGTCGACTTGAGTGTGCGTGTTTTCGAGGAACATTATCCGCGTTCGTTTGAAAACACAAATACGAGGAAGAGTCGGCGAGGCGGAGGATCACGAAAACGTCGTCTTGGTCGACGAAATCGTATACGTTTCGAAATTCTCGCTTTGGCGCAGCCGCGGAGACAAGAGGGGAAAAATTTCATTCGAAATGATATTCGGCGTTGTGTTTTTCGAAGCGTGAAACACATTCGAATGCCACACCGGTCGAGAAACGCGAACGAAGATAGAAAAAGTGAGATGAAAAAAAAATCTCATACATAACTACCAAGTTGTAAATCTCCTCCGGCGCGAGGTGTAATGTCAATTTCGGCGCTTGACGCGTATTGAATTTCATCGCGATCAGGAAGCGTCGCGTTTCGGTGTTTTCGACTACGCGACGGCGGAGAACGGACGAAGAACTCGTTCGGTGTGCGTGTGTCTGTCGGGTATTTTATGTCGGCGGCGTAATAGTCACCTTTGTGGTATTCAAAAGCTTCCAGAAGCAGATTTTTTATATATGTAGATTACCTGTATGTTATACGTGTACTTGGTTTGGATACGTGTATCGTGTGCCAAGCGTTACAAGGCGTCCTCGGTGTGGACAAAACTTATCCGGAGATCTACGATATGGCGTTCATTTACATGAACGTATCTCCGATCTCTACGCGGAGCACCTGTGTACATACGAACCCTAGAGTCTGATTTTTTCATACATGTGAGACTATTTGGTGGCGTTACACGTCTTGTACGCGTGTAATTTGATATCGCGACGCGTCGACACGATTCCGGCGCGTTCTATCGAAAATGAAATGAGCGAAAGGACGCCGGCCGATTGCGTACATATGTAAATTCTTTTCGATAACTGGTATTCGATGGCCAGCGTAGACACCTTTTTTTTCTACCATTTCCGCGAGTAGTCGCATATTTGTTGGAGGTACGTAGCGCGTATGGGTACAGGGTGTTTGGTAAATGTGCCCGGAGAAGCCGCAGCGAGTATTCCTCGGGTGGGTTTTTGGTTTGATGACGGAATTGCGACATTCGAGGGTATCGAAGTATTCCGGGAGGGATGTTTATTCATGGAATTGTTGATTTTTTCGCTTCGTTTGGAGTAGTGACCTTCTATTTGGTTATTTAAGAGTAGCCAACGGGGTCAGGGTAGTCTAAGATGATCTATGAATTGGAAAAAATTGACAAAAATTGGCATCGGGTTTCAATATTGGGAGGGAAAGTTGAATGAAGGAGGTAGAAGTCGTTTAACGTAAAAGCAAAAATTTCCCAAGGAGATGTGCCGTCGGGTTAGATAATTGACATCACTGGTTAGACTTCAAAATGTCAATCAATGACGTCACTGTTTGGAAAAATTTTTTTTCGTGGAGCAAAAGAGAAGGAGAATGCGTAGTTCTGCCCATGTTTTCAAATGGACTCGTAACGAATATTTCCAAAGAGATAAGGGCGCATTAAACTTCAATAAATTTGACTGATGACGTCACACGAAGAGTGAAAACTTCATTTGAGTGAAAGTAATCGTTGAAGTTGAGTGATTGAGTTCATCTAACTCTGAATATAAATCGATGAGGTCATCACTACTTCAAAAATCATTCATGTTGAGAAACTGTAAATTTTATAACTAGAAAACCACGTTTCTCTCCCTTTTGAAACAAATCTCCCTCCAAAGGGAGTTACAAACTGAGCCAAAAAAACGACTTGTTGACAAAATTTCCAAAATTCCTGAATCGCGAATAAAAACAACAAATGGCAAAAAGTTTTGCCAAGTTTTCAAAGGCAAGAAAACTCACGATGAAAAAAAAATACGCGATTATAATTCTCTTTCGAAGAAAACAACGCAAAAGTTTGATATTTTGAAAAAATTTCGCACGTGGAAAGCAAAAGTAAACATAATTTCGTGCTTTGTTTTCGGTCAAAGCCTCATTTAATACGCTTTTCGTCTTATAATATAATTTCTTTTTCAGATTCCAAACGCGAAGCAGATGTCTTGGAATTTTCTGGTTGGCAACACTGCGGTGAGTTTTTGTACCGTTTTTTCATTGTGAAATTTTCGCGTAATTCGAATTCTAGAGAATTTTTCCATTTACTTTTACGTGTGTACAAGGCGAAGACGAAATGGGATTAATCGATGCAAAGGGGCAAGGGAGGGATTCGATTTTTTTCTCAATGTGAACCCTTCACAATGGAAATTTCACCGGAACTCCTACGCGTTCTAGATGGTTTTCATTTTCCATTACGTTTTTCGTCTCGAATTCCATTCGAGAAAGGGGTAAAGAGGGGGGATGCAAAATTTCCAACGATGAGGGAATTTATACTTTTGACGCGGATAAATTGCGATAAAGAAATAGGATTTATTTGGTTGTCGTCGAATGCTGGAAATGCCATCGTGGATGTTTCAGAATGATAAAGCTATAAGTCCCCTCCCTCCTCCATACGTCGGCGTAGATGTCTCCGCGAGAATTTATCAAACTTCTACGTGTAAAAAAAATATATCGAACGCGAATGGGAAAACACATTTTACGAGTACGCGGAAAGATACCCGTCGAGAGTAAATTAATCGACGCACGATAAAATCCCATCGTGTGGACCCCCTCCCCCGCGTGCTTAATTTTTTCATCGATAAAATCACGCCACCTCTGATGTTTCGCAACGTTCACCGAGGAGACTTTAATTTTACAACGCGAATCGACAAACTATTCGTGGATGTTACATGTGGAAGGGGGGGGGGGACGCCACAGCAGCAACATTTCACGTCGCTTGAGACGAAAATTGAATAGAATAATCGGCTAACTCGTTGCCAGCGATTTACCGTTTATCGTGGTCGTTACATGTGGCCGAATATACACGAATCGTAAATCAAAACGGAGGAGCTTATTTATAATGAGTGTATTGGCAAATTTTCATGAAAAAACACGCCTCGTTTGGACGTCGGTCGTTTAATTGGGATCCGTGGTGCGCGTCGGAGCGGATTATTTGGAGGGGGGAGTTTTGGCATAAATGGATGAAATTTTCATTCGAAGTGATAACTGTATCGAGGAGCTAAAGTATTTGGAATATGCTGACATGAAATACGGAATCGAGATCGTTGCTGAAGATGAAGGCGACACAGAGCGAGAGATTTCACCGTATGTTAAAGATATCCATCTGATAGGCAGTTGGTATATTTAGAGCACGATAGTGGCGAAGTGGAAAAAAAAGGTTATTTTTTTGATGTATCGTGTTCGTACAGGAAGACGTATGAGGGCAAGAGAGACGGAGATATCGTGCGAGAAAAATTGATTCTAGATAAAGACAAAAAGAACGTCGAAGCCTCGAGGTGGCCATGAAGAGTATCCGAGCTGAGGAAATTTCTACCAGTTTTTAACGATCGAGCATCGATGTACTTTGTCGTCTTCGGAGGATATTCCGCATTCTAGAATTCTTGGCGAGTTTTCGCCATGTTCGATCGTAAAATTTTAACGACCGATGGGGGCTGGCGCGTAGGATTGACGGTGTTTTGGGGAAATCGACGACGAAGAGATGCCCGATGGTCAATGTAACTTTCACCTGTTGTCGACGCGTTTTTTTTTTCTCGATGTTGTACGATGCACGACATCGAGGTGCGACGGTAACGACGGCTGGATACTTTTACCGCGCGATAAGAAGCGCGGTCACGCGGGTAATTGTAGGTTTTAAGGCGTAAGTGTTGTTTGCACGATTTGGAGAGCAGTTGTCGTGATATGTATTAACGCCTTTTTCAGATACCGCGTCTGCATGGCGATGTCGCGCCAAGAGGTGTAATTTCGGTGATGCAAAAATTAAGTTGGTTTTAGGAGCTTCGGGCGATGAAAGAAGTTCGGCAGGAGGTGACGAATGCGGAAGTGTCAATGGAGTTGAGTAACGATTGCGGAAGCGTTTTGAGAACTGTGCGCATGCGTAGCAAGCGTTTTTATCGAGTGCGCATGCGTAGCTGACATTGGTGTTGAGCGTGTCAACGAGTACGGTCGTGTTTCGCGTTGTTGACGTTGTGGTGTTTATCGTTCGCGCATGCGCAAACATCCTTTGATCTTGTGCGAATTGAAATACGACGAAACGTAGTATAGCAATTACTTTTGCACGAGGATTACACTCTCGAAAGAATATTCGTTATTAAGAAAACGAATGAATATTTCAATCGTCGAGAAAGCACCTCAGATATAACCTCGTCAGCGTCTACAGACGCTTTTAAAATATTCATCGTCGTTTGTAAACACGCTCAGACGAGCTAAGAAAACGCCCGGTAAAAAGTTATCTGCGTGTGCAGCGGCGTCTCGCGTCTTGTGCACGGTACGTGAAAAATACGCGAAAGAACGACGAGTTGAAACGCTTGATGAACGAACTTTCCGAAGGGTTCACCGAGGGATATAGACACAGGGTGAATATTAATTACGAGACGAAGCGCGATGGTGCGGAGAGCTAGTTAGCGTGTATATAGATGGAACCGAATATATAAACGAGGGAAGCACGATGCGTCAAAGACGAAAGGGTTAAAGAGATCCCCTGTCTATTATAAGACGCATAAGCGCGAAAAAGCGAACACCGACGAAAGTAACTCTTGATGAAAATATCATAAAGGGACACCGGATCTTGGATCGCGAGAGCGGTCCTGTGCGGCGCTGTTGCCGCAACACCGGAAATATCCCGGATCCCCCCGAATTACAGAGGGGTTCGAACCATCGAGGTTGTGAATAAAAGCGCAGCTTATGCTCTTTTGATTTTCGTGCTACGAGCGATGCAGTAATAGGGTGAACGGAGGGAAGAGTGTATTTGACCTTTTTTTCTACTTAGATGTCGTAAGGGATGTGGCAGCAAAATGGAGAAATTAATTATCGAATTATCGTCGCATCGTTAGGGAAACAGCGAAAGATTTGAGGGTTTTTTTCAGTCTATCAAGGTAGAAAAGGTGTGTGAAAGGCAGGAAAATCAAAAGAAGAGATAAGTTGAAGAATCAAATTAATAAGTATTTTCAAAGAAATTAAAAACAGCAAAAGCGAGTTTTTCACTTCGGTGATTTTGATTTATAAATAAAATGCTGTGAAATTATTTGTTTGAAAAATTAATTTATTAAGATAGAAAATTGAATTAAATTTTCATTTAAATGATTTGAATTTAGATAAAATCTTTTTTCTCAGGGAATAAACATTCAGTTTTTTCAAGTTATTTTGCTTTTTGATTTTTTTTTGTTTGCAGATTTGTAAGCGTGTATTTTTGGTTATTTTTTATCTTTTTTTTAAATTTTTTTCGATTTTTTGTGAAATTATTTATTCAGGTAATTTACAAATTTGCTAGAGAATCACCCGGATTTTTTCTAATTTTTTCGATTTCTGTTTTTATTTAATTATCATTTTTTTCATAAAGATGTTTTTTACTTACTTTTCTTTCTTTTTTAAAATTAAATTTTTTTAATTATAATGCGAAGATTTTGTGATTTTATATGTTGATACG
>QBDW01003023.1:0-29633 GCA_003261595.1 Maconellicoccus hirsutus | reverse complement strand
AAAAAAAAAAAAAAAAAAAACAACCTTTTAAACGCTTGCGCGGTTGTCCATGAAAACATCCAAATCCTACGTCCCCTTTTCCTCAATTTTCAGTTTTCTCAACTCAACTCCATGCAATCAAAATGGCTCGAGCAACAGAAATCGTACACCTACTTTTCACTTCTAACAAGAAAATCACCCTCTTCTGGGTTCCTTCACACTCGGCCATTCCAGGAAATGAATCAGCGGATACTTCAACCAAACAAGCACTCGCACTGCTATCCCTCTTTCCGACATCGACATGAAAAATTCTATTGACTCTGATACCTATCTTTCTTTTCAACAACTCCGGGTCTCCGGTCCAACACTCCTTCCACCAATAAACCTAAAAACATCAAACATAACATATCTTCGAGAAATATTTCGAAATTATCTCGTCGTCGCGATGATATCGTTCTCGCCAGAATTCGCACAGGCCACACCTCACCAAATTCATTCATACCTTTTCAAAAAACAACAACCTTCAATATGCCCTATCTGCTCCATACAATTTTCGGTCAACCACCTTCTCTTTCGTTGTCCAAAGTATCAAAAAGAGAGATCACTACTTTTCACCTCTAAAGATCCAAAAGAAATTTTTTACGGCAAAAAAAAAAAAAACAAAAAATAGTATAGTAGGGTAACTAGTATTTTCACAAATCTGTAATAAAGACGTTTCAAAATGTTGATAGGCGTTTACAACAAATAATTATCCAAACCGAACTGCCAACCTCCGCAAAAAAATACGCGCGCATACTTTTTCTTATGAATTATAGAAAAACGAACGCGCATGTTTTTTGGCGATGGGTGTCAGTTCGAACGTTTCTGGTAAACGCATATCAACAGTTTAAAAAATCTTTATTTTAATTAATTTTGTAAAATACTATTTTTTTATTATTATTTTTTTTAATAAAGTTTCAGCCCTTTTACAACATTTTTAATACAAATTTGCCTCGGTGCTGCCAACTATAGTCGAATTTGGTTGGCCTTTCAGGGCTGCATAAAAATCCATGTCGCGACGCGAGTAGGTACGTAACTTACGTGGAAGCGACTAGGCGTCGCGCTACCCGCGAAGGTTATTGTGTAAGATCATAATATGTACTAATGCCCAACAAATTTCCTGTAAGAATCGCCCAAACACCGAGAAAAATTTTTTTCCCTCGTTCAATGATTCCTTATTCGCATGACGAAATGGATTGGATTTTTGTGCAGCCCTAAAGAGCCCAATTCGGCTGTAACGGCAAATTTTCAATTTTGTTCCCATTTCGATGGGCGCCAGTCGTTTCATCAAATTTGTGACTTAACGATCCAATTTCAGGGAAGAAAACAAAATTATGCAATTTTTTCCTGTAAAAACACTAATATGTGAACTTTCACTTGGAGAAAGTCGCTGATAAAAATCTCTTCCAATCGAAAAGCCACTACCACAGACACAGTCCGATTCAGCGTCTCCAAAAACCCTCTTTTGAACCCCAGCCGGTAGCCAGCTAGCCACCCCCGATTGGATACGGCCCTCTTTTGAGTTTTAAACGCGAAAAACGGCGCTTTTTACAAAAAGTATCAGGGAACCAAACGGTTTCAATTCAAACTCTACTACGTAGGGGTACTAAAATTTCAGCCAAATCGACGACCCGCGATTTTTTTTGGCCCACCCTAGTAGGCGTATGCATGCTCAATTCAATGTGGTATGTCCTATGTACTTGTAGGTAGGTTGCTACGCTTAGTAGCTACTTGTGTATCAGGTAGTACGGCAAAAATTATTTCTTACTTCTAAATTTTCATTGTAAATTAGTTTTGAAGCTTCTAGCAAGTTTTCAGGTGAAATCGATTTGAGTAAATCGAGAAGAGTTTCTTTATTGCAACCCTCGTATCCAAACTTACGGCCTAATTTGAAAGCTAGCTCCAGTGGCGATCGATTAAAATTCCAAGCGTTTAAAGCGTGGCCGCCGCATAGAATAATTTTTTTGGCCATCTCTGAAACAACAAACTACATATATAGTACAGTAAACGTACAATGACGTGTAAACTAAGTACCTAACGAACGCCTGAGTAAGAGGCATTATTATGCATGTACAATCGTACACATACGTACATATGTGTACCTACCTACCTACGTACCTACTACCTAGCTAGTAGCTACCTATTGCACTGCACTACAACACATACAACACGATTACTAGAACGAGTAGGCTATGGTGTTGTTATCGCGCACAAGTATAGGCATACAATCATCGATTATTAATAAATAATAATTAATGATTATTTTTCGTTTTAAATTATTAACATCAACTTAAATTCTTCATTTTTATCAAAATAATTTATTTGTATTACTTATCTATGTTGATGGGAGTTTTGCGCTGAGGCCCTGAGGGGTATTAAGATCAACCGGACGTACTGCATGTACAAGTAAGTAATAATAAGTAGGTACATACCGGTATACTGTATGCATTGCATACACTACCATAGTAAACGGCGAAATTTTTAAACGAATGAATAAATCGGAAAGCTAAAAGAAAAGATCCGATGTACTCACAAACACAAACACAAACAGAGATCTTTGAGAATGAGGATGAAAACATATCTTTAAGGTGGATGAATGATGATGGGACGAGCGAACGACCCACCCCAAACACAAATGACTGACAAAATCTTCATTAAATGCGACCATAGCGCAAGCGCAGGATAATTAAATAAAAAAGCGCATATAGTTTCGAAAAAAGTAAAACATTTATGATTGATTAGAAAAAACATGAATAGGAAGGCCTAATAATTAATCATCCAAATCCTACGGCCTTTTTCCTCTCTAGATAATGTTGTTGTAGTCTTCTCATACTCGCTTTCTTCTCCGACTGCAATACACAACTACTCGGTATCACAAGAAATCGCGCACCTACTTTTCACATCTAACAAAAAAAAATCACCCTTTGATGGCTTCCCTCACGTTCAGGTATTCCAGAAAATGAATCAGCAGATACTGCGTACTGCAGTTAAAACGCACTCCTAATGGAACCAATCCGGAACATTCCTATCCTCCCTCTATCCGACTTGAAGAACGTTGCCGCTGCCAAGTAAGTACAACAAATTGAGAAATTCGTAAATTTTGATGCCTTGCGGCTACAGGCCAGCTAGCTGCCTAGCTGCTTAGCTGCTTAGCTGCCTAGGTACTAGATAGAACTACTTCGATCTATGTACATTCAATTCTATGCATATTCGGAACCTACTGTCAAACAAAGGTGACATTATCATCATATGAGCGGACGACGCTCCAGAGCTCATTCCAAGTAATGTCACATTATCCGTATCACCACCGAAATGTATTATATTTCTTTTAACCCATTGCAAGGCGCACAGTTGATCTTTTAAACCTACATTTCCTGGGCAACTAGGTAAGCCTAAATTTAGAAAACCTGTAATCAAGAAGGGATGCATTAAACCTAATTACCTACCTACGTACAAATGTAGATAATAACTACCATACGTAAGATGATACTGGTACTGATAAGTGTAAGTACCATATGTACGCTAGCTAGCCAGTAGCTACTAGCTACTAGGTATGTAGCCTACATAGATTTTTTACAATACCTAAACTCGAACAATATTCATTTAAAGAATGGGTTGTTAAGAACGAATAATTGTGATATACCTCAAATTACCTATACTCGTTTGCATACCGTTACTACTACGAGTACGTTTGTGAGACCGGGTGATATAATGCAGACTACGGCGCGGGCGGTGGGAATAACATTGGCCATTCATTCGTGTCATTTTAGGTGGCATTACCCGAGCCAGGGGGCTAAGGAAATAGACGCACAGTGTCAGATACAACAATAGTATACTGTACATACGACGCAACATCGCCAAATAGGCCTAACGGCCTAAGCGATAAGCGGGTCCCAGATAGTCGATGGAAAATCTTGGCATTTATATACAGAGAGACACAGAGTTAGCGGCGGCACTCTACAGCGAGTTTACATGAGCTAAATTTGTACATAAAATCAGTAACTGTGGCTGGTGTACAGACTGTGTGAGGCCCGGGTAGAAATTTGCTTAACGCATTGGTGGATACCATAGCTAACTACGCGGCGCCGGCGGCGTATCATAGAAAACTGATTAGTAGAGAAAAAACGTTCTGAGGTTCGAAAGCGGGACTCAGAAGGTCGGAATGGCCTCGGAACGTTAGTTCAACTACCAAAATCGGGACTGTATCGTATAAGTAGAACTAGAGATACTCCTATGTCTGTACGAGAAATTAGGATTTGGCGTAATGTTATTAATGCGTATAAGCACCTACGTAGTATCTACGAATTTTTCACGCTTAGGTACTCACCCAGAACATGCAAACGGTAGTTGAACGTTACGACTATGAAACCGTATTCGATCAGCAACACAGGAGTTACGATATTCGAAGAGAAAGATTTATGACTACCTCCGTGAATGATAAAGGCGACTGGTAACGAAGCGTCCGAAGTGGGAAGCTGAAATCATCACGTGTGGTGCGATTTTATCGTACCACTTTTCAATGCACCAACGATTAGGTACTTATACCTAATGGGTTTGGGTATCGGGGTTGCGGATTGCAAATTTGCTGAAAATCGCTCGCAACGAGAAAACTCGCACCATCGCTTTCTGTCGTAATTTTAACAAAGACTACCACGCTCGAACCCGAACCCGAGCCCGAGCCCGAGCCCGAGCCCGAGCCCGAGCCCGAGCCCGAGTCCGAACCCGAGTCCGAACCCAAGCTTGTGTATGAAGGAGGCTGAGCGAGGTCAGACTACAACCTCTATCTCTCTCTCATTTTATTTATTTTATATGTATGCTTTTTCACTGTTTTCGTGTTAGTGAGAGCCGGCCCCCCGCTCACCCTTCTTGGGTATAGGGGGTCCGTTATATACTTCGTATTGATCTTCTATGTATAAAAATTCTCTGTAATAAACTATCGTCGTCGTCGTCGTCGTCGTCGTCGTCGTCGTCGTCGTCGTCTCTCTCTCTCTCTCTCTCTCTCTCTCTCTCTTTGTTGCTATTGGACTTTATGAGACGATGTATGCAGATGTACTACATATCACTTCCAACTGCGACTACCTAATACATACCAAAGTTTTATTTGTATCTTACATATTTACGTACACTTAACTAATTATCTATGGATCTCGCTCTAGCTTCATTGTTGAGATCTTTTGCTTTCGACTGCGAATTAGCACTACATATACTAGTACCAGGTACACTAAGCGATATTGAAAAAGTGTAGATATGCATACGTAAGTAGCTAAGTAGGTACGAGTACCTACATACCTACATAATTACGTGGCCTATAGTAGATGGATACAGATACTAGGTAGTACTAAGTATTACGATCAGAATAAACGATATTGGTAATACGCAAAGAAAACACACACACACACACACACACACACACAAACATTTAGATAGCCTATAATATAAGTATGTATTTGATTTAAACGATAAATATCAAATATGTAAATAGGCCTATACTACTGCAAAAAGTACCTCGCCGCACCTTTGGAATAAAGACGTTCAAATATAAACAATCTTCGCTGCCGATTATCTGGTCAGATACGCTGCGGTACTGCGTGCAACAATTCTTGAATTCTGTACCGTCCAACACTTTCGGATAATCTTGAATGGCTTGCGGAGGCTAAATTTATGCGCGGTAAAAGTGTGGCATGACGGAAGAAATCGTCCGCGAGATAGAAAAAAAGTCAAATTTAGTCGTCGTTCTGTCTGTAAAATGCTTTTCGTTGCAGTTACAGCAGCAGGAAATTCCCTCCATACTCGTAGTTTGTTATGATTTCGATCAAGTAGGTACATTTCATAGGGCGGGCACAAATCAATTTCGCAATTTTTTGTTTTTTTTCGTCAAAAACTTCAATCTGCGAACTTTTATTCACGCACTGCTAAACTGCCGACGCGACGTCTACTACTCGAGTATGAGTAAAAAATAAGCCCTTCACCAAGTACATACCATAATATATTATACCTACCGACCTACCTACCTAATTACGTACCAATATATGTACTGTATGTACATTGTACATACATCTACATACATACGAGTACTACGCGTATGCTGTGAATTGTGCACGTACCAGAAATCTGAGATCACCTACAGGTGGTTTAGCGTATGGAATTCCTAAAAACGAATAGTACATTTTTCCATTTAACGATCTGCTCGTTTTCCCGCAAATTTTCGTATTTCCAAATTGTACCGCGATCCGCGAAGACATTCCGCCCAAAATGTAGTTAGTACGTAGCCTACTGTAGACATAAAATGTATTTATCTTAGGCCTGTTGGTCAACGAAAACGCATAAGTATCAGGTAGGTAGTTAGCTCGGTGCTTACTGCTTACGTCTTGAGAAAGATAATAAGTACTTTCGCACGTATGAGTAATATATTGCACTGCACTGCACTACACTATATAATTATGTTGTACTGTACTGTACTGTACTCTGCGGTACCTTATCGTGTCGTATCGCATCGCACCTTAGCTTTCCATTCTTCACAGTCCATTCGTAATCGCCCACCAAATATCCCACAAACTAAAAATGAACGAGTAGCGCGTAGGAGCTAGCACGTAGTACGTAATTTTACTTACGTAACAAGGTGGGTTTAGGTACGAAGTAGGTAGGTAGGTAGGTAGGTAGGTAGGTAGGTAGAGAGGTAAGTAGATAGGTAGAGGTATTCGACTATTCAAAAAAGTACGGACTTTCGTCACACACACACACACACGCGCGCGCGCGCGCGCGCGAGGGTAGGTAGGCTACTTACGCAGCACTTTATCAACATTTACGTATCTTTCTTACCTACTCACCTGTATCTATAGTATACCGGTACTCATGCTTTTGAAATAACGCAACAGCCTTATCTGCGTTTAAAATGCGACCAGCGATAAAATAATTGTTGAGTACTGATTACGCATATGTGTACAGTACATAAACGTACGAGTATCTTTTAATCGCGCAACTAATGCAAACCTTCCTACCATTTACATTTACGTTCAATGAAAATAAAATTAAAATCATACTGTTACATAGGCCTACGAGTACAAACTCGATACAGTGAAGCGGACACCATGGTATTTCATTAATGACATCACGAAACAAATGTCAAACGTGCTACGTTATCAAGAAGGGAGCTGTGACTGCCCAAAAAGGAACCGAGTACTTATCAAAAAGTTTTTTGTTTTTTGAATTAGCATTTATATTATACGTGTACGTGTAGTACGTCTACGTATAAGGCTGCACGAGTATACGCGTAGGCTACACAGAGTTCACATTGCCGGATAGCTAACCACGTCGTGGCGCGTATCATAGAAGACTGATTAGAATAGAAAAACGTTCGGAGACTCAAAGTCGGGATTCAAAACGTCGAAATGGTCTCGCGGAAAATCAGTTCGACTGCGACTACCAGAAATAGGACTATACAAGACGGTATAAGTAGGGCTAGGGCTAGGGCTAGGGCTAGGGCTAGGGCTAGGGCTAGGGCTAGAGATATGTCTGTAATTCTGTGTACGGGTATAGTCTATAGTGTAGGTATAAATACTAGAGCTACCTACATGTATTTGTATTGTACGTAGGTATACCATACAGTATACGTATGATGTGTAGGTACATATTATGTGTATTTATGTAGGTAGGTACTCGTATACATACTGTATGCGTACATACATACGTAAATACTCGTAGTTGAGATAGACAGCGCGGCGTTGACATACTGTGTACTTGGTTCATAAAACCAGCAACTTGTGATAATTTCGTTTGTTATAATCGCATCTTCGTCATAATTACCTATTGGGGTGTTATAAGCGTAGCATAGGTATAGGTATACGCATACGCTTACATACTGTATTTATCCGCGTACGAGTATATACTCGTGCGTATTACGTATTACATAATAATATGCTGTTTAGGTGATAGGTCATTGGACACTGGACGCTGGACGCTGGACGGCGGACGGCGGACGCTGCTATACCTTTACAACGCATGCTACGTGCTACGTGCTACGTGCTACGTGCTACGTATACGTAGTATGTAACGTTTAACGTAGCGTAGGTAGGCCTACTAAGTACATACGCGTACAGTAGTTCGCTCGCGTTTTTCTTTTCAACACTCGATTTTTATCGTACCTACCAGTGCAAGTGCAGCGTACGAGTATTCACTCGACTCGTTAGAAATACGTAAGCATGGCGACTTTGAATGTGATTCGAGAACGATGTGTTGTTTCTCGTGATTTTAATTCGTCGATTATTTCCCTATTTACACGTTCGCGTTTGTTGGCTGTGTCAAATCGTCGTAGGAATGACAACATTACTCGTAATAATTATTGTAAGTTAGGTAGTGTACGCGTACTTAACGCTACACAGATAGCAGGTACCTAGCAAATTAGCAATAAACGTACGCACGTACATACATATCTAGTATCTAGGTAGTGTACTAATTACTTAATACTGCAGTTGCGTATGCGTAGTTAATTAGTTACTAGCAGGTTGATACTGTCTGACCTTTACTCGAGCTCCAGGAATTCACCAAGTAGGTAGCTCCAGCTGGTAGCTCTAGCTAGTAGCTACTAGTTAGGTAGGCCTACTACACAATACCTACTGTACATATTTGTACTCGTATAGGCCAAATGCGGCCGGTTCGTCGTTAGGCGCCGCGTATTTCAATGCAAAAATGCTTGTCGCATTAAAAATATTTCCCCATTAATTAAGTAGGTAGTAGGTGCTACGTAGTACTTGTATATAATTAAATCGCGACCGATGACCGATTATTCGAATTGCCAAACAGCCTACATAAACTGTGTATTGGTTTCATTTCGTTGCGTTTGTGTGATACCACAGATGGAACCGACGTCGTCGGCAGAAAGCGAATTGCCGTTCGCAAGTGCATCGTTGAAATGGACGGTGACGAAATGACCAGAATTATATGGGCTAAAATTAAAGAGTCGTTGATATTTCCATTTGTTAAAGTTGGTAACGTTTGTACATCGCTTTTTCAGCATAGGCTACGCCTATTACATACATTGCGTGGGACCAATGTTGTATTTTCACTAGGTGAACTTGAAATATTACGACCTAGGATTGCCAAACCGAGATTCAACCAACGATCAAGTCACTATCGATGCTGCTATGGCGATAAAAAAACACAACGTCGGCATTAAATGCGCTACAATTACTGCCGACGAGGCTCGAGTAAAAGGTATGTGCTACCGCTACGTACCACGTACCACGTACCTCTACCTAGTATCTAATCCTACAACTCAAGCTCCACCGGCTGACCGATTATTCGAAACCCCCACGAAAACGAAGTACTTTTTTCTTTTCATTCCGTAGTAATAATGATGGCAATGGCGTAAGCAATATTGCTTGAATTGCACACCATTTTCGCCGATGAAAAATGAGATTTGTTCTTATTAGGCTAATCTACCTACTTTCGAGTTGAATATTACAACTTTAGAATGGATCGACGAGAGAGACCAAATTCGATTTTTTATTAAAGAAAATGATGTCCTGTCAAATTATACACATATCGACGTTAAACACCATCGTTGTCGAAGACTGTAAAATAAATTATTTGATTGATCGATGATACATTTACAATACTATTGCTTGCGCACTTGTGGCTATTTTCACAATAAAACCCCAAAAAAAGGTACCTAATTAATTTTCTCGAAGGGAAGGGGAACAAAGAACAATCAATCACCCGGAGCTTAATACCTAATTAAGTAATTACCCATACCTAGTAGCCAGAGCCACTACCTAGCTAGTAGCCAGCTAGCTACCAACACTTAACTACTGTACCAGTATGTTATGTACGGTACTATGCGTATGCGTATGCGTATTACAGTATACACGTAATACGTAATACGTATTAACCGATAAATTACTACGATAACGCGCGTTACACTTTAAACCACATCATTATTTATTCCTTCATTCAAGTACTGTGTAATGTGTATGTGTAAACTTACACTCGCGTAGGTATCCTTTATGCATCTACGCGTATGTCGTATGTGCAACATTCAGAGTTGCCTTCCAGTACCAAAACTCATTGCTCATTCAACAGTTTCGACGCGGTACCTGTATGTGTTTGTTTTTTTTTTTCAACTTTCGAAGACACGCACAATCGCTCGATGATTTAGGTAGCTAGTAACTACTAGCTAGTTGCTAGTTGCTAGCTACACTATTACACTACATATAGGTATTAGGTAATATGTATGTAGGATTATATGTAGTTACCCGAACCTATAAAACAGAGCAACTCGTAGGTAGTGTAATGTCGAGTTCTCAAACACTTCGGCGTGTTAATACGGTAATGGTTTGAATTTTCGAAAACTTACAAATGAATTTTATTCAAACAAAACAATTATCACAAAAAAAAGCCAATACTGCTGCAATGCAACCAGCAGATTGCGAAAAGCGCATTTGCGTAGAGCAACAATTGCTAATCTTGACGGAATATAAGTTAGGTACCTACTTGATGAAAATAAGTGCTGCGAAGCTACGACGATATACGTACGCATTACATGCGTCGTGTTACTTATCTGTCTGGAGTGGAGTGGAGTGGAGTGGAGTCTGCGTGTTT
The DNA here is from genome assembly GCA_003261595.1 of Maconellicoccus hirsutus. Classification (NCBI taxonomy): domain Eukaryota; kingdom Metazoa; phylum Arthropoda; class Insecta; order Hemiptera; family Pseudococcidae; genus Maconellicoccus; species Maconellicoccus hirsutus. The sequence goes on along the minus strand of QBDW01003023.1, from coordinate 19,019 downwards.
TTTGGTACTATTCGTAATACTCGTACGAGTAGTATGCTGACGTCGAAGATTTCCTTGGAGGGGGAAAAAAGTACTCAAGTGTAACCCAACCAGTGAGAATTGCAAAAAATTGAAAAAGTAAAAATTAATAATTAGGTATTAATTAAATCAAAAATTTTGAGCAGAAAATTTTTAGTATTAGCAGAAGGACTTGATTTTGGGGTCGATTAACTGTTGCGCGACAGTTACGCGTACCGTTCCACCACTCGCGTGGCGTGTCGCGCGATGGACGCCATGGAACATAAGACGCATTAATCAGTTGCCTTTGAGGCTCGACGCTCGAGCCCGCAAACATCTTTACCTAGAAATTTGGAACCAGCTGCGGCCTCGAGTTGTTTATTTTCCATTAGAAAAAAGTAACGCAGTCGCGGACGTTCCACGTTGAGATGTTAGACAGGTAGAGGGAGGTAGATAGGTATCTATTACCTACCTTCGCCTTCGCGCCGATCGCCGATCATCTTTTTTTTTTTTTTTTTTTAACGTAGCCTAGCGCTCCATTTATGTCCATGTAGAGTTGACGTTGTCGTTTTTACCAAGACGTTTTTCAGTGTCAAAAATGTTTTCTAATAGTAGGCCTACCTTATAGGCTACGAATATACTGCATAGTGCATAGTGCATACCGCATACTGCATATGCAATTGCATACCAGGCCACGTAGGGCTACGTATTTATCGCGTTTCACGTAATTAAGAGTATTTTTTCGCCTTACGCATTTCGATGTTACGTACGTATACGAACGCGAACATGTTCATTTTACACTTACGGCAATTTTACAGAATTTCATTTGAAAAAGATGTGGCTCAGTCCGAACGGTACGATTAGAAATATTTTGGGTGGAACTGTATTTCGAGAACCCATCATATGTAAAAGTATTCCGAAGTTTGTACCCGGTTGGACTTCGGCTATAATTGTCGGAAGGCACGCTCACGCAGACCAGTATAAAGCTGTGGACTACGTTGTAAAAAAACCGGGAAAAGTACGTTACGTATTAGGCTACGTAAATACCTGCTTAGTACCTAGACCTACTACCTAGCCTGCAGCTATCGGGGTCCTCCTCTTTTGTCGTACCCGTACCCGTACCCGTACCCGTACCCGTACCCACTTGTTTACCTGAACTCATCTAGTAGCTACTAGCTACGCGTACCTGCTACCTAGCAATCTAACTAACTTGAAAAATGTAGTACGTAAACGTACCACGTAACTTACAACGTAGCAGCCTACAAGTACAACGCGTTCGTTCTTTATCCGTATTTGTTTTGGTAGTTGGTAATTGGTACATAGCTACTTACGTATAATTCTACGTATTGTAAGTCGATAATGAGTAACGAGTCTACGCCTACGATACGAGTACATACATAAGTTATGTACCTTTACCTAAGTACACCTACACCTACATAGTACGAGTAGGTACGAGTATACCGTAGTTCGTAGTACGTATGTTACCGTCATGTCGTCACTATTTACTAGTCAAAGATGCCGTTACCTAAATGCTCAAGACGATGACATGAATAATTAATGAATAAATAAGAAATGAGTCATTGACCGCCTAAAATGGATAGGCATGGTGTGGTGTGGTGTGGTGTGGTGTGGTGTGGTGAGAAAATGCTCAAATGTTTGCGCGGACATTTTCACATACTGTACGTATTTGTATTTGCTCGAGTATGGGCATTTTCAAGAAAAAAAAACATAACGCCAAGTAAGAAGTGGACAAAAAGTCTAAGAAACAAAAGACTTACAAGACTTGTTTAGTTACGTATTCTGCGTTGAATCAATATTTTTACCGCGTAAATGGGTATTACAAGGTACTTGACGAGTTGAGGGCACTTGAGGCAGGTTAGGTATAGGTACTGGTAGAGAATAACAGTAGGTAGGCCTACGTATTATGCTCGTGTGCTCGAGGCTCGAGCATTTTGCCATTTTCCATCCCTGAAAATGCGAATAGAAAGGATATCGAGTATACTTTTTTTTTTTCGCGCTGTTACGAGTATTATTACTATTCGTGTTTACCTATGCAAATTGAACTTCCGAGACATCTGATGGAGTTATTGAGCGACACGTAGTACGGTATTTAGAGGCACACCGGAGGCGACGGTTATTATGTATTACACCTCCGTTTGCAATTGTAATACTCGTAAGCACAACCTTGCACATCACAAGGAGCTTCTCGCAATGAGATTTGCTTTTCTCTTTCATTGATAACCATCGCTGCCTAAATCAATGTACGCCTAGTCATTACTGTCAAATGTCAATCTAGGCGTTGTATGCAGAAGATAAACGTCATTGAATGAAACGCTTGGTAAGAAATGACTGAATTTACGTCATTGGATTGTGACATGATACGAGTACCTAGCTAGCTAATGGGCTGACAGCAGACAGCTTACCCGCAGTACCTATCTGTTGCCTAATGCAGCATATTACTGTACTGTACACACATACCATAAACATACTATACTATACCTACTCAATACCTGAACCTATCTACATTCCAACGTGCAGTATGTAGGTGTGTGTGTGTGTGTGTGCGCGCGCGCGCGCAATTGCAGGTAATCGGATTGTGTTTGTAATTTTCATAGGTAGAATTGGTGTACACGAGTACAACGGGCGAAGAAGAACGATTCACCGTACATGATTTTCATTCAGCGGGTGTGACTTTGGCAATGTACAACACAGACGAATCGATTACAGATTTCGCCCATTCCAGCTTTCAAGTACGCCCGTTTATTTTCCATTTGTGTTACCTACTTAATACACATGAAACCTGCGCACATATGTAGGTCTAGGTAGTAGGTAAGAGGGTACATACCTACTTCAAATTCTCGCTTGGTACGAGTACCTAGTTATTAGTATGTCTATGTACGTACCTATCTACCTACCTACCTACCTACCTACCTACATATGTACTATTAATACGCGATTGTCGAACAGCTTGTTCTCTTGTTATCTTTTACTTACCTATCAATGAATTTTTTACTCACGTAGTTGGCGTTGCAAAAGAAATGGCCTCTGTACCTCTCCACCAAAAATACTATATTAAAACAATACGACGGAAAATTCAAGGATATTTTTCAAGACATATATGAAAGGTTATTATCTCCTTTGTACATATTTACTGTACGCGTATTACCAAATTTGTTTTTACCTGATGTATTTATCGTTGCTCGTACTTGATACTCGTACATCTTATTGTTAGTAAGTGTACGCGAATGAATGCTCACATTCAGTTTGTAAGTAACTACCAACCAGGTAGTAGGTTAGGAGCACTAGGTAGGCTAGATACCAATACCTATACCTATACCTATACCTACTTACATATGTACCATAATTATGCAGGATGTGGGAGGTTTTTTACCTACTATGAAGACTAGTATACTCGTAGATGGTAGAGTAGCTTAACGAAAAGCACGACTCTGTACGTACAGCACATACTTACCTATATTACCTACATACATACATACATACATACCAAGTACCTAACTGCTCTAAGCAATTAGGCCTAAGCATGCCGCGAAGCCGGCAATCGTGCGCCGAATCCGAACGCATTCAAGCATCCCTTGCGTGCCTAGCATTTCAGCAACGTTCAATTTTTCTGCCTTTTGATCGGCTGTTTCATATCAATGACCCGACGACTCTGAATTCTTACCAATCATCCGAACTTGGAAAAATTTTCGAGTCATTCTATGAATTCGATCTCATACCAAAAATGGCGACCAAAAAGGTACGAAGTTAGGCAATATTTATTGCATCATGAAACGTCTTTGTTAGTACATACCTAGCTAGTAGCTAGCTAGTAGCTACCTAGTACCTACTACCTACTATACCATTTGGCGACTAGAAATTTTAATTTTTAAAATTGATTTCGCGTAATGGTAACGATAGGTATAGGTATTAGGTATTTGGTATTAGGTATTGGGTATTCGGCCTATGTAAGTTTAGGGGTATGCATATTGCATGCAGCACTCGTCTTGTAAGTAGGTAGGCCTATTCGATGGGAGGTCTACAACGCCGCGTTAGTAAGATCGCACATTTTTATATGTAGGGTCACGGGTGGTTAGTTGACAAGCAAAAGTGTTTTTTTAAGATTTTGAATTCATTTATGAATATTTTTTCAAAGTTTTGAATTCATTTTGAAGATTGGTTCTTTGCGCGTGTTTTCTTTTTTAGAAATTGAATTTACGTTGATTGAAAAAATTTTTATTGTAGATTATATGAAATGATTTTTTTTGACAACTGTCAAATAGGCCATTGTTAGTAGTCAAACCATAAAATTTATTAACTAGCCATGTTTTTTTTTAATTTGCCAAAAAAAATCAATGAAATATCGACTTAATCGTGTATAATTTTTGTTTTATTTGGCAAAAAAAAAAAATGAAAAAATTACTTCACAGAAATAAAAATTTAAAAATTTAAAACTTTTTTGAAACTAAAAGAACACAATGCCCTTCTATAACAAGATCTACAGCTTTATTTATTTGATCTGCTGTACGAGTATATTGTCCTCTAGGCTCTATCAGTCTTCCTTTTTCGATTTCTTCTATGAGATTCCATCTAAAAATGATGAAAAAATAAAACGTTATTTGGACAACTAACAACACCCCCTTTTTTGTCAACCTGCAACCTCGCTTTTTATATCCTTTCTTTGAAAAAATTGACTCCATTTGAATTTTTTATCAATTGAACAAATTTTTGTCGAATTCTACTTAAAATTACCTTTAAAATGATATATAATTTATTTACCTTTGATTGAAATGTTGCAGTAAAAACATGAACGTACCAACCTAAACAATTTTTTCATCAAACATGAAAAATCACTTTTTTTTGAATTGTGTTAACAGAAAAAATGCTATGTTGCCAATATTAAGTAGGACCATTAATTGGTATATAATTAAGTTTTTATCAATGTTTCGTGTAGATAACGTTCGCGTAGCTTTTTTAAAATGTGATTTGACAACTAACATTCATTGTCAACTAACCACCCGTGACCCTATACGTATACCTAGCTACCTATTCGCATTTAACTCGTTAGTGCGGATAGTTGGTAAGAATTCAGAGGCATTTCAAGTGCATGATACAGCCGATTAGAGGGCACGAGGGCAGCCTAAATTGAATGTTACCGAAATGCCATGTCGGCCTATCGGGAATATTGGAGATGCTGAAATGTCGCACGCATGTCTGATAAATGATAACGTCAATTACAGAGTATATAAAGAAAAGTTCGAGCAAAACAAAATATGGTACGAACACAGATTGATCGACGACATGGTTGCTCAAACTCTCAAAAGTAGCGGAGGTTTCGTTTGGGCTTGTAAGAATTACGATGGTGATGTGCAGTCTGATATCATCGCTCAAGGATATGGTAATTGTTGTAGCTCGGCGCATACATATGTATTACGTATTTAATGAAAGCGCGCTCGCTTTTACTAAGGTATAGACCTACCTAGTACCTATCTATCTATCTACCTACCTACCTACCTACCTACCTACCTATCTAAAATCCTACATACGAGTAGGTTTAAACCAATACTCCCAAGTCCAAACATGAGCTACTTTTAATATGTATATGCTTATTGCTTGTACTGTACACTGTACAGACCGTCCGGTTGATGTTAGTACCCCTCAGCGTCAGCGTCAGCGTCAGCGCAAAAATCCCATCACCATAGATAACTAATGCAAATAAATTATTTACAACCCTAACCGATGTTTATAAATCGCTATCGTTAGTTTGATTAAAGTGAAGAATTTAAATTGATATTAAGAATTTAAAAACGAAAAATAATCAATAATCATTAATAATCGATGATTTACTGTTTTCGTACGTTTGTCGTTTTTTTTTGTGCTGTAATTTGCACGCACTGACGTCCCTATTTACGTTGCGTTGTTTGTAATCTGTGTAAGTGTGGCCATTTTTTACGAGTCACGTCAGCTACGTTGAGTTGATGGGATTTTTGCGCTGGCGCTGGCGCTGAGGGGTACCAAGATCAACCGGACGTACTGTACATTGTACATACGAGTACTACATACTCTCGCCGGTAGCTCGTAATTATTAGGGTTTAGATATGTGCGTGCTTCTTGTTACGAGTAATTGTATCCGTATGATATTCTACATACACATTACACTAGGTTCGTTGGGACTGATGACTTCTGTACTAATTTGTCCAGATGGTAAAACTATCGAATCGGAAGCTGCTCATGGAACAGTTACTAGACATTACAGGTACCCAACAGCTGCTACCTATCTACTCGTACTTATCTAAATTATACTATGTATACGTATAGTATTTCGATAAAATTTATCTAAAAAAGTAATTATTTATTTATTTTTGGAAACACACTGAAATGTGCAATACGAAAACGGCGATTTTCTTCGTTTTTCTTAGTAAAATCGCCGTTCCGTCATCAACTTGCAATCGCATGATAGCAGACTAAAACATAATATCTCCGATTGAGACGAAAATAGGCCATATTTTGAGATCCTGGGAGTCAAAATTACCTTCGGATTTGCAGAGTTATACGCAAAAATCTGCGTTTTTTTTTTTTGCAATTAACCTACTCTGGGAGCTCCTAGCTTCATTTGGAGAGGAGGTAGGGGGTCTAAAAATTCACCTCGGACGGTTTCAACTCAAACCCTACAACGCAACATACCAAAATTTCAGTAATTTCCAAGACCCGCCATTTTTTTCGCACCACACCACCTTGGTGAACATACTCGTAGGTAGTTAGGTACGCGTACAGATAATTGTGCTTCGTGGAATCACTTCTATTCGGTTTTTTACTGTTTTTTTTACTGTTTTTTTTTTTTTTTTTTTTTTTTTTTTTTCGTTCTTCGTTCTTCGTTCTTATTTAGACAACATGAAAAAGGATTGCCAACGTCTACCAATCCAATAGCGTCTATATTCGCCTGGACCAGAGGATTGAAACATCGAGCGTTGTTGGACTCGAATGACGATTTAGAAAGGTGCGTACCTTAACCTACGAGTACGTTTTGTACAGTAGTATGTAAACGATAAACGATAACAAACTGTACTGAGTAGCGCAACCAGAAATTTTCTACAGAGAGGGCTAGAATTTCCTTATGACTTCAGTATGTACCTATACCTACAGTACTCTTGTTTTCGAGGGTCATCAGAGGCACAATCACCAAATTTGTCGGGTGGGTACCTCCTACCTACTACCTACTATACCTACGTAGAAATAGTGCCGCGCGGATCAAGGTATTTCACGCCGAAGGCAGAGTGTTGTTTTTTTTTCGTGGGAGGGGTATCCCATCTCCCTCGCCCTCACCATAACACCATACAAATAGAAAAAATTAAGAAACGAAAGAGAAATAATTGTCCGAGCGGAGCGCAACGAGGGCGGACATTTTTTTCATAATTATTTATCCATCACAAAAGTATGAAGTTTTCATCATTATTGGGAAGGTTTCTGCAGTACAATTTACGTAGTAGCTTACGAGTAGGTACGGTTTCGTAAAAAGTGGCAAAAGTGCTTGGCTTTGGCAGTAGCAGAAGAGTTTCGCGTGCGTTTCAGACGGCGCGGCGTCTGTTCCACTTAATGGGTAATGCGGTATTGCATACAAACATTCAAAAACATTGGTTAAAATACTTAAGTTACAAATACGTAGATCTATGATTTACCATTTTCGTTACATTTTTTTTCAATCATTCAAAATCTGCGAATATTTTCAGTCATATGCCTAGGTATGTATACCTATTTCAAATGCGTTCATATTTTTTTGAAAAAGAAAAAAAATCGGAAAGATCAACTCCTCTGAGGGTCATAAAAATAAAACACATACGCGTAGGTACAAGTACACAAAACTCGACTCTTTGTTTTTACCTCAGCTCTCATAATCGCCTACATATTAAAATTAAAGACTTGAGAAGGGAGTACTTAATAGTGGGTTACTGCATCGAGGTATTTTTTCTAAGAAAAAAAATTGAAATTAAAAGATGAAAAATTGGCCGAGTGTAACCGAGCTGGTGGCGATGGAACGATGGGTCTTTCTCTTTCACTTGGTAAAAGATGCTAAAAGAGGCAGGATAAAGCCCAACCCAGTAAACGTAGACGTAGAGGAAGCGGGTAGCTGGGTAGTGGGTACTCCCTTTTCTGAAGGCGTGCGTTGTGTGTTAGGACAACGACAATGCGCAAAAGTGTTTCGTCGGAAACGCGGTTCTGGGAGGCATATATGCTATGACAGCAAAAAAATTAGCCCAACAATAAAAAAAAGTTACGTTTGCGCCTGCTGGCTGCTACGGTTATATCGTAGAGGATAATCTGCAGCGGTAGTGGATACGCTGCCTAAGTATAAGTACGACTGCATGTTGCGTAACCTACCTATCTACCTACCTACCTACCTACCTACCTACCTACCTACCTGATGACCGCATACATATCGTATCGTAATCGTATCGTGAGCTTATTTCATGAATTTAAATCATTTGTTTCGGCCGAAATGTTGGCAGTTTGGCACGTTTTACGGTTTGAGTTAAATTATTCGCTTCGTTTGAAAAACAAAAAATAGGCTACGAGATAAACAAAAAAAATAGGCAGTCACGACGGTAGGCCTACTTACGCTACCCTGTGTGCAGTGCAAAGCCAGTGCAAAGCGAAAATACAAAGATTATTACATACGTAGCCTATTACGTATCATGCGGTAACCGAAGGCGAAAGCAAACGTTGAAATGTAATTTATTTTCAATTGAAAATTTTCAGATTCGCCTCATTATTAGAAAAAGCGTGCGTGGATTGCGTCGATTCGGGAAAGATGACGAAAGATTTGGCCATTTGTATTCATGGTTTAGCAAACTTGAAGGAAGACATGTATTTGAATACCGACGATTTTATATTCGCTGTTAAAGAAAACTTGTATCAGAAATTGAACTGATGTCAGCACCGATTGAAAAATTATTTTATGTACTACTGTAGGCTGTTATACCAGCATGTGCATGTACTCGTATTCTGAAGACTGAAGCTGAAGCAATATGCTTTGGCGGTTATGAACGCAAGCGGGCTTAAGTATAATGGGCTAATGGCGAACCTGTTGCAGGATCATACGTACACATACGAGTATCTAGTATATCTACACATACATATTTTATATTTACATACAATTGCAAGTACGTAGAGCTAGCTATAACTACGTACCTACTACCTACGTACCTAGCTAGCTAGTAGCTACTAGCTACCTACAATATTATTTGTAATCTTCGTATGATCCAAGTAACGCGTATTGCGCCTTATTGCATACTACCTACCTACCTACCTACCTACCTGTACCTACTACCTACCACTATGCTACTATGCTACTACGCTACTACGCTACTACGCTACTACGCTACTACGCTACTACCCATGATAGTCGTGTTTGTCGTCCATTAATTATACCCAACTAAACGTATAACCTAGATTTGCTTTGCTCGTTTGTAGATAGGTACTCTTAGTCATGTCCATGTAGTACTTAGTTTATCTACAGGTACAAATAAATACGAATATACTGTATATGAGGATAATACGAGTAGGTACCTCTACCTACATCTACATGACTAGGTACATACTCGTAGTACCTACATACCAATTACCAACGTAAAAATAACTAGTCCTATAAGTACTGTGCAATATTAGGAGAATCGTTGATTATTGACTACCAATTTTCGTTTTTAAGTTATTCATGTCAGCTTAAATTTTTCATTTCACTCAAAAATATCGATTTATAAACATCAATCAGGGTTCAGCGTTCAGAAGAATTCATTTTTACATACTCGTACATACTTGCTTACATACATACGTACGAGTAGGTACAGGTACAGTACATAATGAATGACGTATTAGCCCTACTCATGTACGTACGGCGATGGAATTTTTGCGCAAAGGGGTAGGTAGTAGGTACTAACATACTCGTACAGTAGTTAATACGAGTGTCAACCTGATGTGGTGTATGATTTCTTCGAATTGGGCTTTATTCCTGGAGGCAATAATATCACTCTTTGCTTCAAGTTTAAGATGACCAAAAAATATCTGCATTTTTCGTGACAACTCTAATTTAAAGAAAATGATTGTTCTTGTTCTAATCAATTCTAGAAAATTTCAGTGATAATCGTAGAAAGAACGTAGGTACCTACTACGTACCTACTACCTACCACCTATTACCGAGTGTAAGAACAATAATTTTTTTTTGTATTTTTTCAAGTCCTAACAGGCGAAAAGTAAAATAGGTACCTACCTAAGGTAATAGTGATGGGTTGTGAATAGCACGTGGCGGCGCAGAAATGCCGTCTGGTCCTGTTGGAACTACTCGTAGTTTCTGTTTCTCAATCTCAAGTGCTGTCGACTGTCGAGTTTCAACTCAACAGATGGTGTTACTTTTCCTGTTGGCGCATTTGTAAATCGTACCGGCGAATGTTCATGATGCGAAATCCTGGCACTGATTGGCTGGCCATACCTATTACCTACGCGCGGAAATATTTCCTAGTTCTTATTAATTATCATTTTTTGTTTTTTTACTTGATTAAAAAAAAAACAAAAATTCGCATTACCGCGCTCAGTTGAAACATAAAAATGTCGCGCTAACATTTGGATCCATCGCACCTTGCGCTCATTTTTACGAGTAAAACGCTACAAACACCCAGCGATGAGCGAATCCGGCTCTGACGTACGAAGCAGAAGCAAAAAAAAAAGCAATGCAAAAATGTTAATTGTTGTACTCACTACTCACTACTCACGTTAACCGTTAACCGTTAACCCTATGTCGGTGTTAGTTACTCGTACCTACGCGTTGTCACGTTTTCAAACGTGTTAGCATTTTTTGTCCTTTTAGTAGTTACTCTTACTCGACTACTGCCGATGCCGTACTGCCGGTGGGCGGTGTTGAATGTTAGGTTTAATTTTTCTGGTATTTCAACGTTCAATTCGGGACGTGAAATTAAATTTAGGCCTACTGTAGCCTACGTGTATTTTCGCATATTTCATTTCTCGGCAATTGGCGAGAGAAACATTATTTTTGATAACTGATAAGAAGCTGAGAAGTTGGGCAAATATTTCCGCGCGTATTACATAGGTATGGCTATTGGCTAGCCAATCAGGTATGAGGTAGCCGTATTTCGCGTCATGCACATTCGCCGGTGTGGTTCACAAAAAAAATGCGCCTTCTGTTGAGTGTTGACAGGCACAACTGTGTACAAGATGCGGTGGATGGCAACAAATTTGAATCGTGCGTACCTAGGCTGCGATCGGGAATCTCCGGTTTCGAATCGTTGTTGGCGCCGCCGAATAAATACAGTACATAACATACACGAGTATTGTTGACGAAAATATGCGCTAGAGCTCTTATTTTTGGGAAATTCTTGGGTATCGACTATCGATATTTTTTAAAAGAGTGTATCGATAATATCGACACATATATCGATACTTGCTTGTCTTTTTAGGTGAAAACCATCGGAAACTAATTACAATTACGCTTTCCAATTTTAGCGTTTTCTTCTCAAATTTTAAAAATTAGGCTACAGATTTTGTCTGAATCGTGAAGAAGAAAAATTTCCGTTCAGTAGTTTTCGGTTGTAGGTAATAGGTAGGCCTATTCGGATTCTAAGCCGAATTAATGATTTCCAATTGCTTTCAGTTACCTACCTTTTGAACTTTTGTTTTTCGAGGAATACCGTAATTAAGACGTATCTACTATCTACCTGGTATAATTTCATTAGTATTGTTATTTCGATCAGTTTTATTTAATTTAATGTACCTAGTTGAAAAGCGACTACTCGTAGCTAACTGAGAAGTAGGCTACCTAAGTCAAGTATGGAATTTATGTTCAGCTTTTCATACAAAACACTCCAAACGTCCAAACGGTTCAAGTAGGTACTAGGTACCTACTACCTAATACCTATTGATAGTCATTCAAACTGTCAAACATTTGAGCGACCTCATTTGCGATAATTTCGCATTTCGTCAGCGTCGCGTCGCGTCGCGGGATGCGACTTTTGCGAGCTTGTTTTCTTTCTTTCGGCACCACGCCATCCTTCGCCATTGGCCATTCTAATACGGCTATTCAAGAGTAGCCCGAGTAGTAGCTCTCGTACTTTTTTCTCGGTTTCACAATAAAAATGGCAGCAACGGCCTAAATAATTTTTCTCTTCGATACGCATCGAATAAATTGTAATTTTTTAACTTGAAAGTACTCGCACATAGATTAATGAGAATAAATTTTGTGCGTTATGAAAAAAAAAGATGTCCAACTCGACGCTGTTTCATTTAATCATCGTAAGTATCGCAACAATTTTTTTTCTAATAAAAAGAAAATTTAGGCTATTGATTTTACTAAGAGGCCAAAGATCAGTCGCACGTCATTCGGTAGCCTACGGGAGAGCGTGATGTAGGTCTATTCATGTCGTAGGTGAGGGTACTTACGTATCAAGATATTTTCTTATTTAGGCGCGTTTGCACGTTTCGTTTGAATTGTTAAGGCTATTCTTTGCCATTCTTAAAAAGGGGGTCACTTAATTACCACTTTTTTCGAAAACTACTGAATAGATTTGACTGAAGTTTGATTTAATTTGAAGGAAATCCACTTGGGAATAAGAGTACGGGAGTTTTTTTTGATTAATTGAGTACAAAAGGGGGGAGAGAGGGAAAAATGCAATTTAGTGAGAAAAATTGAAGTGGTGATATCTGGGCTCCTAAGACGAAAATTGAAAATTTGGCCCGTACTCTTATTAAAATACATAGCCTACGTACTCGTAGTTGTAAGAAAAAGATTATTACGAAGAAAAAAGTGAAAAATTTTCAACTTCCACGGAGATAAGTGGTAAGTTAATTCCAGAGCAACGGAGATGGCGGGGTTAAATTTCAAAATGGTAGTTGTACAATTTTAGTGCAATTGAGAAATTGCTGATTGCGCATTGTTTCGTTACGTGCGAATTCGTTCCTTCATTTTATTATGCACAATGCTGGTACCTATTATGTAATTATAGACGTCAAGTTCGTTCTGATTTTGAACGAACTATTTTCAGGGGGGTAACTCAGTTTCTAGAAGTTCGTCGCGATAGATTCCGATCTGAAATGGAAAAAGAATAGCCTTACCAAATGTTGATTAAATACGTCATCATGTATCGTAGATTAGGTAGTAGGTGGTAGGTACCTCTACCTATGTGTACGTGCATACTCTGCATACGTGTTTGTAGATTTGTGCCGCCCAAGGTGCGGCTCTGCGACAACTAGTATAATAACGCGTAAGTAAATATTTGATTTGATTTAGAGGTTGATGAAAGGAGCGTCGCGTCGGCTACCTCTATTGATGTTGGTAGTTGGTTGAAATCATCGCGAACGGATGTTCGTTTCTTAAGCATTTACGAGTATTTTACTCATGCCGGCGTAGGCAGTGGGCAGTAGGCAGTAGGCAGTAGGCAGTAGGTAGTAGGTAGTAGGTAATAGGTACTACCTACAGTACTGGCGTACAGTACGGTACGGTACTCTCGTTCAGACTCTAGTCGAAAATAATACGTATCATCGACTACGCCGACAATTAAGCGCAAGCATAGGTTTTTGGATAGTTAGCTGAGCTAATTACATACTCGTAGTTGCGATGTTGAAGTGTTCTGTAAACGTTTTCCCGCGCCCTAGAAGTTGTCAATACGAATTGAATTCATTGCTACCCGATGCCACCCGTCATGTACGAGTAATAATTGTATGAGTATGTTGACTGCACCGGTGAATGCGTATGGCGTGAAATTACGGGCACCTGATTGGCTTATTTTCATATCATACGCGCGTCGAAACATTTCCAAGTTCTTATCCAGTTATCGTCATTCGTGTACAGAAATTTAAATTTATTAATAGATATTTGAATTTAGTTGAAAATTTTCAAAAACTCACATCTCTTGCTGATGAGAGTGGTTATACCGATTTAGGATAGTCAGTCGTTTATGTATTCTCATTAGTCGTTAGCTCGTTACAACTACAAGTGACTAGTAGGTTCGAACATCTTTAAATAAATTTCTGTACCCTTTCTGAAGTCGTGAACACCCGCACTTTCGTTTTCGGGTATTTCATTTCATTTCGTTTGTATTGAAATTTGAATTTACAAACTTAATTGGAAATTTTTAAAACTCTTCAACTCGTTGCCACTTGTCGACGAAAGTATGTAGGTAGAGGCTAGAGGTACGTATACCTAATGTACCTAAGTAAATAAATTTTTTCATTCTCGCATCATTTCTGAAATCGCGAAGGTGCGTGTATTTCGTCTCGTCGTCGTGTGTGTCATGTGTTGTTTGTCGTATGTCGTTTTACAGATTCATTTACCTACCACTCTCGTCAACAAACGACTCGAGTTTTTAAAAATTTTCAAAACTAAATTCATAGGTACCTTAACGATGATAATTCTGATAAGAACTTGCAAATATTTGCGCGCCTAGGACGCGGACATTAGCCAATCAGGTGTCCAGATTTCGCGACGTGCACATTCGCCGGTGTAGTCTACAAATGCGCTAGGCCAAAAAATAGTAAAGTATGTAGGCCTACTCGCACTCGCTACTCGGACAGCGGGGTCAGGTAAGTAGTGGGCAAGGTAATAGGTATTAGATGGCAATTATTATAATTTACAAATTACAAAATAATGTCAAAATTTTCAGGGTATTTCGTCGCAGACCAGATGGTAAAGCGATGCGGATGCACGCACCGCGATCGCACCATTAAACTTGAAGCGGTTTTTTATTATCAGGGTGGGAACGGTGGTGGGGCAACTCTTCACGGCAACGCAACATGAACGACGAACGTTGACGTCGACCACGCCACGTTGCACGTTGCACCTCGCACCTCGCACGTCTGAAGACCCGCGGAAAGCCGAATCGGAGTCGCGTACTCGGTTATCTTGTCGGCTAGGCTACGCTACTCGCGTATTACAGGACTGCAAGTAGGACGTCGCGTCTTCAGAGTTGATGCGACATGGTGACATAGACTTATTATTTAGAATTAGATCACAAGACAGCGGACTTACAAACCGGTGGCGCGGGGCATCTGCTATTTTTCATGAAGTAAGAACCATATGCATGTATTATGTTTATGTATGTATTATCGTATCGTATTGTGATCGGTTCGTCTTCGTTGTAACTGTAACGTACGAGTATTTGTGATTACTCGCAAATGGAAACGCGCGCATTCAACGTACAACATACTCGTAGTTTACCATTACCATTACCTTACCTGATTACCATACTGTTCCGTTAATCAATGTTCAATGTTCAATGTTCAATGTTTAGTTAAACGAATCTGTATCATTTATTCACATTTCACATTCGTATTCGTCGCTTTGCTAGTTGCTCACGTCTCGTCACAGCGATCATGGTTCATGGTTCACACGCAGCTGCGTGGACATGGCGCCACTTGATTGCATGCTGCTAACCTTACACAATATAATTCAGTATAATAATACGTACCGTTCTACCGTATTTAAACCTTAAAAGTAACAGTAACAGTTAACACTTAACAGACACACGACACAGAGCAAAGTGAAGGCAACATATTTCTAGCGGCCTAAGCGCAGGAGTTGTTCTGCGCGTCTGCGCAATGCGCGAGGTTGATAGTGTTGGCGTATTTCGTTGACTATACGACCTATTGGGACTGTCAAGCAAAGTGTTTGATATCTGGTGGTAATTGACGAAACTAACGAAGAGGTACCGATGAGACGTCGATCAGCGCAATCATACACTTATGGTTGCGAAATTTTCAAAATTTACTAGCAATTTTTGAATTAAAATACAGAATTTTAATTTCTGACTCCTGGCGGTTCGTTATTGAACTTACAAAGAAGTACCTCGCATTAGCGCTCCAACAGATTCTTGACTGTCCCAATACACGTGCATAATTGCGTATATTATTTATATTATAATTATTATGGAGATGGACCGAACTGTCTAGTGCGAGTGTCTACATAAGAGGCAACGCTGTCGAAACGGTGAAACATCTATAAGAACCCTGAGCGAAAAACGCTTCCCATTGGTTATAATTCAACGTATCGATATGACGCGAGATAAATACCTACATTATGAAGATAAACCAACGGGCATTGACGTTGTTAAAAGAATCAGCTATGCCATATTTAACTAGAAATGATTCTTTTGAAGCATACGCGTAATCAACCAATCAGAAGCGTTTTCTGCTTAGGGGTGCAGAGATGTACAGCTAGCCTGGTCCAAATTACGCGTATATGTAGGGCTATATCCTAAAACAGATAAGCAGTGCTTCGAGGATGCTTGAGCACTGCTTCAAGTACTTTTTGTATCCTAAGCATGGTTAAAGGTACCTGTTTCGAAAAAAATTTCAAGTATCCATTTTTGGGTGCTTGAGGAATGCTTGAAGAGTTTTTTATCAAGTTTTTGGTTTTTTGATGTAATGGATGATAGGTTGTGATATTTTTTCAGTTTTTTTTTTGGCAAATTGGTGTATTTTCATATAACTTTTTTAGGTATATTTATATATTTTAATTATTATTTTTTTCAAATTTGTGACTTTTTTCGTGTATTCAAGTTTTTGGTTTTTTGATGTATGTTTGTGAGACTATCCTGTGAACGAACAAGATTTTGAAAAATGATTTTTTGAAGAACTAAAAACGAGAATGTTTTTCTCAACGTTCTTCGTTCTTTAAATTTCCTTCAATTTCTCAATTGAAATCTAAAATTTGAAATCATGTATCTCGGTCAGTTTTTGAGGTAGAGGCTAGAGACCTGTGGTTTAACGCGTCGAATTTTATGTAAAATTTCTTATAGGAATCACTCATCAACTTTGAAAGTAACTTCAAACTTGAGAATTTAATCTTTTGAAAGAAGGCAAAAAAAGGCAGCCACTGCGAAAATTTTAAACAGTAACAAGTTGAGGTATTGAAGTGCACTGCACTGCAGGTGGAAATTTGCCTACGCATTGCCAGATAACTAACGTGGTGACGACGAGAAAGAAATTTTCGCAACTGCTTCGGCGGTTCTCAATCGGCTATCAATAACTCCTTGAGAAAAAGAGTTATGAAAACGTTTTTCAAACAAAAGTTGTAAAGCGTCAAAACTGAGTCACTTTGTGCTGAACTGATTTTCGCAATTGGTTCGATATTTCACAGCTAGCAGCCGATGTTATTGTCGAAATCTTGATGAAAGGAAACATTCATGGACAAGCGATGACCGCAGCAAAGAAGAGATAGAAAAAAATGTTTCAAACAAAAGTTGTTGAGCGACGTCCAAGAGAGATTTTTTTATCAAAGAAGTTGATGCAACTTCGCTCTCAAGTGGTTGTAAAAACTAATACTTAGAATAATTTTTTGAATATTATCCGCTTTATGGAATGGAAAACCTCTGGTAGGTACAAACTACAAACTCGACCACAAGAAGCGATGTCGACTGTACCATGATGAGTTGATTGAGAAAGCTTCCGCAACCGCAGCAAACTCCCTCTTCTGCTCTTCTGTTTTCGCCATGGGCAGGCAGAATTTGCTTGCTGGCCGCTGGGGAACCGAACTGGTGAAAACGTACCTACGCGTACATTCGTTCACACGTTATGTAGCATTTTGTAACCGAGACCAACTGACCATATCGGAATATCCATATGAACGAGTTCTCACTTCTGTTGTGCGTCCTTCGCGGCATATCTATGTACCTAATTTTTTCGTTTTATTTTATTTTATTTCATTTTACCTATCACCTATTTATTTATTTATTTATTTATTTATTTATTTATTTTTCATTTTCAGTTGCTGTGTGTATTTACTATTTACATTATTAGAACGATGGGGTATTAACGTTGGTATTCTTGAAAGAAACATTTCACCATGTTCCACACACACACAGACGCTTGTACGTGTCAAGCCAAGGGGGACGCGGGAGTTATATGCGAATCAGATCCTTATCAAGAATTGGAATTATATTTGGAAAAAGTGAATGTGAGTGCGCGAACTATCTTTTTCATTAGGTACTGTATTGCAACAGATGTCGCGATGTGATAGCGAGGTACCCAGGGCCGTACGCAAACCCCCCCATTGGCAAAAAAAAAAAAAGAAAAAGAAAACAATACATTGGCAGAGGCGATTAAAACAACTCCATGACTGATAGGTACTCCCAGCACTATGATTTGTCTATTTGAGCGATATATGACAAATATTAGAAGATGCAATAATGTTGATGGGTGATGTAATATTTCTTGGGGCGCCGCATTGTCACCAGGGTTGTCATTTTACATGTAGAATATTTTATTCTACATTTTTGTGTAGAATATGTAGAATATGTAGAATATCAAATGTAGAATATGTAAAATGTAAAATGATTTGAAAAGCCATTCTGATTGGCTAATGACAAGAAAATGGTTTTTCGCGGTGCAAAAGTAAGATTGAACTCGTTCTTTTTTACTGCATGAAATCGTTCAAATGAACGATATAACGAAAATTGCCAAGAAAAAACCAAAAAAAGGATTCATTTCATGGTTAAATTTGAAAATTTGGAGTATAAAAATTTGCTTTTTAGACAGAAAGACAGAATTCGACATACTTTTTTCTTACATAAAAACTTTTTTCTGAACGTTTTAAAAAATTCATTCAAGAGTTTATGGTTAAATTTGAAAATTTGAAGCAATCTATAAAAATTTAGATGATATTTGCACTATTTTGGTATTTTTTCACCCAAGTTTACATATTCTACATATTCCACATTCTACATAAATATTCTACTTTACATATTCTACATAATATTCGACATAATATTCTACGTTTAACATTCTACAAGACAACCCTGCTTGTAACATGATAAGATGAAAAATTGCGAAACAACGAATTGATTATAGTAACGCCTTCGAGAAGACGAGCAGACAACTACAATTACATCTATGATTAAGAAAAAATCACATATCCGAATATTCGGTAAAATTAAACAACATGTCGATTTTATGAATGAAATAGAAAGGTAGTTTGGTATTTCATCTATTTCTTCAATATACATTTCACTTACTGAGCTAATACCGTCGAA